>CAUYPK010031083.1:0-16510 GCA_963574355.1 Loris lydekkerianus
AATGTGCCAAGACTGTCTCACTCTGCCCCTAAGGATTAGGGCTGTGAGGTAGTTCAGTCCCCGCCTTTAAGCTGCTCAGTCACTAGGTTACTTTGTCCCGCCTGTTCCTTGCTCTGGAACCCTGAGGGCGGGGCTTGCTGGAGCAGTTTTTTCACATAATGGCTTTCACTGATCCCAGCTCAGTGGCTCATTTTGGGACCCCAGACAATGCCCAACGTTCTCCACACTTCTGCTCAAGCTCTCCCCAAGGCAGCTCAACTGAGTGCCAAGTCCAAGAACACCAAAACAGTTCATAGGTAAGGCCTTTCCAGTTTGCAGTCTCAGTGCTGCTTGTACTCACGGTTGCCCGCGTGATTAGGTCGATCGAACACATGCAGCCACTTGCCAGTTTTCCACTGTTTTTGTCCTCCTCCTGGGGTCCAGAAGTCCCTTGCTATCTCCCTGTATCCTCATAGGGATGATCATAGGCAGATCCCACTGGCCAGAGATGTCTGGAGTCTTGTCTCCCCAGATTCCCCGTGCCCAGTTGCAGGGAAGCTGTTACTCAGCTGCCATCTTTAATCCAAAAAAAATAAAATAAAATAAAATAAAATAAAATAAAATAAAATAAAATAAAATAAAATAAAATAAATAAATCTTGCTTGGTTTTGATTACTGAAAAGCCCATGTTTCACAAAATGAAAAAAAAATTGCTGTGATACCTGGTGGGCATCACAATGCAACCTCTTGATGTGTCATTAAGCAAGCCCTGTAAGGCCTTAATGAAGAAAGAGTGGACATCGTGGATGCAGTCAGCTGGAAATGACTTAACAGCTATAGGTGGGATGAAGGAAGTACCTATCGCCCAGGTTTCTGAGTGGATTCTAAGATCATGGAATGGTGCTAAGAAGAAAGTGGTTGTGAAATTGTTTAAAAAATGTGACATCAGCAATGCTAGGGATGGAACTGAGGATGTTGAAATTTATGGGGATGCAGAAAGTGCCTCTTCAGAAGATGTCAGTAATGTGGAAATTGAAGAAGAGGATACTTCTGACAGTGACAGTGACAAAGAGCTCTTGACTTTCTATAACTGTATAAATATCGTAAATTTGTTACCAGCACGTAAGATTTCTTATACCTTGTATCTTTTCTTGTGTTTTGTAATTCTTCCTTACATAGATGCACTCTCTCTCTCTCTCTCTCTTTTTTTATTTTTTGAGACAGAATCTCAAGCTGTAGCCCTGAGTAGAGAGCTATGGCTTCATAGCTCACAGCAACCTCAAACTCTTGGGCTCAAGCGATTCTCTTACCTTAGTCTTTCTATTTTTAGTAGAGACAGAGTCTCACTCTTGCTCAGGCTGGAGTTGAACTCATGAGCTCAAGCTATCCAACCACTTCAGCCTCCCAAGGAACTAGGATTACAGGAGTAAGCCATGGCACCTGGCCTATAATCCCTTTATAATACAAAAAACAAGGACCTACATGTAAACAAAGATTTGAATTATAAAATTAAAATGAAGGTTTTTATTTCTGAAAATCTGGGCCAAAAACATGGGTATATGTTATATATCAGAACTCATTATACATGGTAAATATGTGGTGATTCATACATGTCAATATGCTTATCTATAACCATGCAGATGTTTACAAACATAAGGCATAGTGATAGAGGCATAGTGATCACTTAATGTCTTTGTTTTTGGTTATTTAATCTCAAATGCTTTTATTTTAGACAGTCTACTTTTCTGTGTTCACCTACATTCTGGATGCAATGGATTTTTTTTACCACCATTTGTGTGTGATAGAGTGTGTATGTGTGTTTATGAGTGTGTTTTTAACTTCCTTTGGAATTTATATCTCTCTAACCACATTTCAGTTAATTTCATGATTTGAAAGGTGCTCTCACTCAGGCCCACAGCTCACAGAAGATAACACCAAAATTATGCCTTATACTTTAGTCTTGGGTGCAAATATATTGCAGATTCAGTTCAGTTACCCAGCAAGAGATTTCATATACTTCTTATATCTGAGACTGTTTAGCTCCCACCTATTATATTTCAGTCAAAAAATTTATTGTAAACCTCAAAAAAGGCATTCTTTTAACTAATAAATAGAAAATACTTACACTAGCCCCAGTTTTTGCAAAACAAGGCAAGTTCCACTCCATATGTAGAAATCAATACTTTAGCCTTTGTTACTCTTCAGTAATTGAAATCTCTACTGTTGTCAAAGTGACTATTTTTGAATGCCATAGGCATAAAAAGATAGTCACGTTTAGGGCTTTGTTTTTATATTTTGCTTCTATCCTTTGAAGATATCTACCTTGGTTTCGGGGATGTCTGTGCCATTATCATTTCACCCATATAAACATTGCATGTAATTTATATTCTTTTCTAATATAAGCATTAACTGTTACATACTTCCTTCAAATAAATGTGTTAGCCACTTTGGATATATTTTGAAATGTTGTCTTTTCAGGTGGGTGCAGTGGCTCACACATGTAATCCTAGCGCTTAGGGAGGCAGAGGTGCGTGGATAGCTTGAGCTCAGGAGTTCAGAGTAGCCTGAGCAAGAGTGAGACCTCATCTCTACCAAAAATTAAAAAAAAAAATCCAGGTGTTTGGCATGTGCCTGTAGTCTCAGCTACTAGGGAGGCTGAGGCAAGAGAATTGTTTGAGGTTGGCAGCTTGATGCTGCTGATACCACGGAAGTCTATTCAGAGTGACAGAGTAAGGCACTTTCTCAACAAAAAAAAAAAAAAAAAAAAAATTGTGTTTTCACTTCTGTTCAAAATAAAATTCATTCTAAGTGTTCTATTAGTATGTACTTGAGTAATTTATTCAGAAATGTGTTGGTTTTTAATCAGGTGGAAAATTTCTAGGTATCTGTCCTCTATCAATTTGAAATTCATTTTCATATGGTCAGAAAACATGACATGTATAATTCAAACCTTTAAAATTTCAATTTATTGAAACCTGGTTTATGGTGCAGAATAAGGTCTTGGTTAATGTTGCACGTGCACTTAATATTCTGCTAATGTTGGGATGATTTGTTCTATAAATTTCAATTAGTTCAAGTTGGGTAATGTGTTAGTTGAGTGTTCTGTATCCTTATTGACTTTCTTCTGCTTGTTCTACCTGTTTTCAGAAAGGGGCAATGAAACCTCCAACTATATTTATAGAATTGTCTGTCAGTAGTTGATTATATATGGTTCCCCAGAATATAAATCAAGGCTCCATTCCCTGGAACCTATGAATGTGACCTCCTTCAGAAAAAGTGTCTTCACAGACATAACTAATTTAAGGATCTTGAGATCATCCTGGGTTAGTAGGGTGGACACCAAGTCCAATGATAGACGCCCTTGTATAGGATAGACAAAGGGAGATTTGACCTATGGACATCCATAAAGGAAGGCCGTGAGAACAGTGAGGTGGATTGAGGCTATTCTGCCACAAGTCAGGGAAAACCTGGAGCCACAAGAATCGGGAAAAGCTAAGGAAAGATTCTCCCTTAGAGTACTAGCTTTATGTTACTCTGCATCTTGTTATTATTAAATGTCAATTTTTTGAAATTTTATAATTCTAACAGGTGTGTTGTGGCATAATTATTATTTTAATTTGCAATTACCTGGTGACATATGATAATCTTTTCATATGCTTATTTGCTATCTCTGTATCTGCATTGGTCAAGTATCTGTTTAGGCCTTTTGTGCACTTTTTAAATTAATTTGTTTTTTTCTTCATTGTTTAGTATTAAGAGTTCTTTGTATATTTTTGATGCCAGTCCTTTATTAGATATGGGTTTTGTAAATGTTTCCTCCCCATCTGTGTCTCATCTTTTCATTCTATTAAATCATGTTGATTTTGTGATTGTCCTAATGGCTAAAGCCTGTGTCTTTCATTAATATTCTGACTCCAGGGCTATTCTTTGCTAGTTCACTTCATCTTATTAAAGGCTAAAGTGTTTATCTCGGACAACATTTCATTATCTCAGTAATGACCCACCTACACTTATTATGATAGCATGGTGCTGAGACTTTATTCCTTATGTACTATCGAATTCTCAAACAGAAACTATACATAGAAAAGACGAGCTACTGTTATGTCATACACAAGTGTTTGAGAAATATTTTTTCTTTTTGTAACAGTTATCATCTTTACTATTTCCAACAGGTTTTATATTTTACTGATAACATCAATTGAGTTTTAATTAAGCACATAAACTTGGCAATTTAATTTTAATACAAGTAATGTGTTTTCATTAAGTAATTCATATTTCTTATTTTCACAGCTGTATTGTATGCAAAAATTTGCTCAGAAGTCATATAAAGAAACATTTTAGAAAGAAACATTTTAAACTGTTTTATTTTTCTTTATAAATTAGTTGTAACCTAATTTCCCATGTCTACCTCTGATATAAAATTTCTTTAATAAAGTTGATTGATATTCTAATAGTGCTAGTCATACAAATATCACAAAATGTAGCACAATACGTTATGAAAATATGGAAGTGTGCAAGTATTATTTCCCTTTCTGAGTAATCTAAGGGAGACAAATTGCAATTTGTCTTATAATGCCACCAACTCTATCAAATAAGCTGAATAAAAGGGGGCATTTTAAAAAATCCTTAATAATTTCATCCTTAAGCGTAATTCTATTCATACCAGAGATTTTATTTATACTAGAAAATTGAGCTACCCAGGTATTTATATGTACGTAGCTGTATGTGTGTGTGTGTTGAAATTAAATATGTAGATATACTGCACAATATAAAATGTTCTACATTTTTTCACCTAGTAATATAAAATTAAATACAGTAGAACTTCAATAGTTAACTCTCCCCATGTTGAGCACTCTTTAGGTTGACCTAATTTTCATAGACTGCACCACATGTACATAGGAATACAATAGTCCTAGTTCCTTATTTTGACCACTTCCGTAAATCGACTAGTTGTATTTTAGGTGGTCAACTTAAAGTTCTACTATATTACCTCTTTGGAGTTTCTACACTATTCTCCTTAAAGCAAGTAAAATTTTTGCATTAAATTACTATCATATGTGGATAAGATAAGCTTCTATAAGAAGGCAGTGTCCAAAATGTGATAGGTTTTAGATAACAAATAGCGATAGTTAAATAGGATAATATAGAAAAGATAGGTGGAAGGGATAGACTTTAAAGTGGTACACTTGTGCCCATGAACTCCACTTCATCCATTGTGTAATCTACTTAATTGACTATGGGCAAGATGTATTGCCTTCTTTTAACTAATAGACTTATGCAAAGATAAAGAGATATATATCATTACATACATGTGAGTTCAGAATGTGTATTACCAATTTTGCTTTTTCATTTTATTTTTCTGTTGCTGACTTAGAAGAAATAATCTATTGGTAATCCTATTGTTACATGGAAATATAAGATATTCAAATTCTTTCAAAGTAAGAAATGTAAAATATTGACAGCCCCAAATAATTTTCTTATTCAAGGAATCTTTTTTTTTGCTATTCATTCAAAGGTTTTCAATAACCATTTATATCTTGGGTTCTTACTGCTGATACTTTAGTATATTATTTAACATTAAGTTTAGTAAGTATCCAGTATACACACACACACACACACACACACACACATAAGTATATATTTACATATGTATTTATATACACATGTACCATATACATATGTATAGAGACAGCCATAATTCCCCTAGGCCTGTGAAATGTGCCTCCAAACAAATTCCAACTTTGTTTCAACTAAAAAATCTTCACTCTATTTCTAAATTGCAGATAAGGAGAGATTTTAAAGTATGAGTTCTGAAGAGTTTAGTGAGGACTACTTCTTTTGCCATGTACTTCTGTTAACTTTTTCTCAGTTTACATAGCTACATTGGATTTATTCCTATTTTTGTTATTTTTTGAGTAACGACATATATTTGGATATAAAGTTTTTCTGTGATATCTAAAAACTTATTTAAGAAAGTTGAGCTTTCCTTACTGTATTGATTAATTTGTTTCCTTTCCAATATACTTGAGGATAGTAGCATTTTCTTTTCTTTTCTTTTCTTTTTTTTTTTTTTTTTGCAGTTTTTGGCCGAGGCTGGGTTTGAACTCACCACCTCCAGGATATGGGGCCAGCACCCTACTCCTTTGAGCCACAGGCACCACCCCTGAGGATAGTAGCATTTTCTAAAGTTAAATGCAAAAATTCACTTTAATTTTTCATACTTTTGGGTAAAAGACTAATTTTTTAGTTATATATTTCCCTAAATAATTCCCATTTATTTTTAGAGCATTATAGCATTTCTATTAAAGAAGCTTCAGTTTATGCATCAGGAGTCATGTAATGGCATGGTCAGAGCCATCCAGAGACACATAGGATGGTTGAGTGCAGTGGTTTATGCCTATAATCTTAGCACTCTGAGAGACTAACAAATGGGAGGATTGCTTGAGGTCAGGAGTTCAAGACCAGCCTAACTAAGAGCAAGACCCAATCTCTACTAAAAAATAGAAAAAACAAGCTGGGCCTTATGGGAAGTGCTTATAGTCCCAGCTACTTGGGAGACTGAGGCAAGAGGATCACTTGATTGAAATTGCTGTGAGTTAGGATGCCATGACACTCTACCCAGGGCAACAGAGTGAAACTCTATCCCAAAAAGAAAAATTTAAGAAAAGATATACAGGGACACATATGACAATGATATTTATATGCTGTATATAAAAACGCAAATCAAAAAATTATCTTGCTGTGCTCTAAATGCATGCAAAAATACATTTAAAAAATAACAGATTTGGAGGTATCCTATCCAGTGCCTGTCAACTGTCACCAATTGCTGAAAATAAGAATATCACACAAATATATTCTGTATCACAGCTGTGCTCCAAAGAATCTGACTAGAGATCTAGGTTAGTAAACAATACAAACATGCACACACTCAACACATATACATATACGCCCACAAAGATCTTTTCTTATTTCTATCTTTCTTGCAAGACAAAACAAAGTCATGTCTCTGAAATTTAAGGTCAAAATACCTCGACTTACATTTTAAAGACATTTTGTCTCAGGGTTCTTGTCCAAACCCAAACGGTCCAGACTTCTACTAAGTTCCATGCATACTCCATGTGTAATTAATTCCTTGTGTGTGCAGCCTTGCGCTTATAATTTAGTTTCTTGTTTACTTAAAGCCACATCTTGCCTTGTAGTAACTCTTGAGATAATATCTCCTAATCTTTTTTTGTAAAATTTTACTGATTTTCTTTGGACAAACTTATCTAAATCAAAAATTTAACTTCTATTGAGACATTAAGTATTATTCTGAATATGTCCACCCAAATCTTTTAAAGGTAACTTAAATTCAATATGACCATTAGTAATTTATCATCTTTATTCCCAAATCATTAACCTTTTCGTGATCATTTTACACATCACACTTCTAGTCTCTTTTTCAAGGTCTCTGGTTAATGAACCACATCCTTAATATCTAGCTGATTTGAATATATCAGTCTAAATTCTATAGTTTTATAGAATTGAGTCTATAAGTCTCCTTCCATCTGACATTGTCCTTCTGTAAATCTTACAGAATGAAGATAGCAGAACATAAATGTTATCTCTTTACAGAAAGAAGAAAGAAAAAACTAAATACTTATGCTGTGTTTCTGAACTTAATAAACTCATCAATTCATCTGCCATGGAAAGAAATGAGAGAGAGAGAGAGAGAGTGTGTATGTCTGTGTGTGTGTGTGTGTGTGTGTGTGTGTGTGTGTGTGTTGGGTAGAAGGCAGTGGGAGATAGAAGTTGAAAACATTAAGGGTGATGATCTCTCTCAAAAGTGAGAGTAGTAATATTTCAAAATTTCTCTATCCTTATGTCAACTGAGACAAGTTTTCATTAATTACAAGTGTAATATAGCATTTGCATTCTAATAATTGCACTTAGTAAGATGTATTAATTCAATAAAATGAAAACTGAATATGAGCATATAATTACTTAGGAGGAATGATATGCATACAATGATAGTAGTTTTTAAATCAATGATTTAAATTTAGGAAATAAATAACACTCTTAAAATAAGGCTAGGCATGGGGATGAGAATCTTGAGACACATTTCAGTTAATGAATTAAATTAAAAATAGACTAGCACATTTTTTAAAAGGAAATGGCAGAGAAGTTAAGAATAGTTGCAATATTTGACTAAGGTATGTATATGATATTAACACATGCATTTGAAGAATTATATATTTCTATTTACATAGAATGGAAAATTATATTATTTATCTAACTGTAACAAAGAATTGAAATGGTCTTTTGGGATTAAGATTATAACCAGTTTTGCTTTTCTCAAGTTTGAATAAAATACAAAAAGTGCATTTGAAAATAATGAATAGATAGAGAAAACTTAAAACCATTAGTGTAGAGGTGAAAGGAGGATGGAGAAGTGAAGAATCGGTAATAGTTTATTCTTAAGGTTTATGTGCAACTAGGAGGGAGAAAGAAAAGTAATGTTCACATTGCAAGTTATCTTATTGCTCAGTTTGGGGATGTAATGAATTGTATAAAAATTCCATTAATATTCTCTGAGAAATAGTAGCATATCATGAAATAAATAATCATATTAGATTGTAGTATTGAATTTTGAGTGCCTCGTATTAATTAGTTTGGTAAAATTTAAAAAGTAGTAATTGTGGTAAACATTTTTGCTTTTTTTTTTTTTTTTTTTTTTTTTTGCAGTTTTTGGCCAAGGCTTGTTTGACCCCACTACCTCTGGCATACGGGGCTGGTGCCCTCCTTTAAGCCACCGGTGCCACCCTGTGTTTGCTTTTTGTGGTTAAATCTTAACTTCACATTTTATTCTCTAAGAGACTCAGTTAATCAGCCAATCTGAACATTAGTTTTCCATGCTAAATGGGATTTAAAAAATATTTCCAACATCATAGCTCCTACTTCATAGAAATTAAATGACATAATGTAAAATAATTAATGCAGTGTTTGATATACGCTAAGGGTTTGAATAATTGTTAGCTGCTTAAAAGTAGTGCTATTATAAAGATGTATACTGATTCCATGAACTTTATTATAGACAAACATTGGAAATGTTTAGTAGTTTCCAAACTTGTGTTTGAATGACAACCCACACTACATACATACAATACTAGATTTAATTTCAAGTATCAAAAGAGAAATATGCTTTGAGGAAGAAATTTATTTTCAGTACCTAAATGTATATTATAATATACCACAACAAAAATGTGTTAAAATTTACTATTGAGCCTATTGCTAGTTTTTTCTACATCTTGAATGAATTCATCTAAGTCTGCAAGAAGAAAGCTTTGTGAACGTAGAATTAATGGTCTTTAAAATGATAATGAATATCTGATTTTTAAAGAGTACTAAACAAAAATAAAATCAAACCACAGTAACCCCCATTAAAATAAGCAATTGTTTGTGAATTGCATGCTATCTTAATCATTCTTAAAGAAATGTCCCTTTTAACTTCATCTAACATTACCGTTTCTACTTATCTCTAATATAAAGCCGTATTCAGTTCTGAGCATACTGATATTTCACGAGCAGCATAATCCAAGAACAGTTTTAACCATCAAAATAAAAATAATTTGATTCTCTTAAGCTACCTTCTTAACAAGGTGAAAAACCATCAGTAGCTGAAGTAGTATTTCAGCTAGACTTTGGCGCTCTCCAATTGAAGAGTATTTTGCAGAACATCAACATCAGAAGAGACGACCCTGTGACTATGATGGATCAAGACATAAACTAGAAGACTCTGAAGTTGTGTCTGAACCAAAACAAAACCTAAACAGCTTGTAAGGCACAAAATAACAAACTCTTACTACAGGAATAGCATGAATGGCTAACGAATACATCTTTACCAATTGTAGCTTAGATTCTTTCTAGTCGGCCCTCTCCAGAGGGAAGTTAACTGGGATACCCAACTGGATCCTGCATCCTGATAGCATTCAATTCAATGTAAACCTTTGCTTCCTTGGCCCTTCCCTAAATTCTTTTTTATTTTTTTTTTAATTTCACTTAAAGAATATCTTTATTTGATTTTTAATATACAATATTACCTTTAAGTTGTAAAAAATTACATAATGTAGAACATAACTGGAACCCAGTTCAGGAGTAGCTGATAGGTACCAATTTAGGTGGTTATACTTATCACACTTAATTGTTTAGGGAAAAACTTTTTCAGTGAATTTGAGACTAGTGAGATTGGAGAAGGACATCTCAGCTTCCTAAAAGTAGTAAATAAAATTGGGGATACTTAATTCAGCAAAAACCAATTTCTAAATTTGCTAAAAAATAATTTTCCCCAACAAGAGCTGAGCTTATTTATCTTCATGAAGTTTTCAGGTATGCAACTTGCAGAGGAATTCTGCATCATTCAAACAGCAGCACAGCATTTGCAATTGTTTAAAACACTCTGCTGCAAATTTCTTGTTATTTTTGTAGTTGGAATAGTTTGAGTTTTTTTTTTTTTTTTGTAAATTTTCTTGTACCTTCTTCCATCACATAAATGCATTGTTTGACAACTATAAAATACAAATGTTTATGAATGTTTTTTAAGAATTTGGTATAAAAATTTATTCACATGATGTATTATTTGTACTAAGAAGTAACTTGACCCAAAATACCTTTTATGTCTTCTTAGGGTATTTTTTTTTCGTATCTAAACATTGAAAGTACATCTGTCACAACTGTAAACAAACTTATCCTAAATATGTTAAAACACATTCAGGGGTACCCATTTGCATATCTTTCATGCATTGAAAATCTGAAGGTTAATCCAAACTGACATATAGTCAAGAAAAAAAAAAACAAAAAACTGACATATAGTCAACAACAACAGCAAAAAAAACCTCTTAATACTTTTAATGCCAGCCTTTTGGGGAACTTTTTGTTCTGGAATGGTCATCAGAGCTATCGTCATACAAAGTCTGACAATGAAATTTTCATCCTAGAAAAAGTGCTTTAAAGGGTGCACCAAGCACTGGCGTTGGTGCATAGCTTCCCAAGGGCAGTCCTTTCCAACACCAGCTTACTAACATTCCTCAGGTCATCAAGCAAAATGTTCATCTAAGGGCTCCAGGAAGCTTAAGGTATATACGCTTTTCTTAGAAATAAAGGAGAAATACATATATGCTTTGTTTATGTTTAAATTCATCTCTAATGTGAGATTCAAAATATTCTGCCCTTATGTTACCATGTTTTTATGGCATTCTCTTATATTTTAATATAAATCTTGCTACATGTTTTTCTTTCATCATGTAAACATCATCACTGATTTCTTTCTATGAGTTGGACAAGTAAGTTCATGAACTCATCCTACAAAAAGTGCTATGTACAAAAATCACTGCAGTCTCCTTCAAGGTACCCCCCTTGGGAAGCTGTACACCAATGCATCCATCCTTAAAAGCAATTTTGGAACTCTTTTTCAGAAATAGCTATCAGAGATGTCATTCTATAAAGTATGACAAATTCATCCTAAAAACATGGGACATATGACATTGCTGAATATCACTATGGATACCAGTAGTCAAGGGGAGTACTGGAAGGTGACCATAGTGATATTCAGCATGAGGTATGTAGTACTTTTTCTAGGATAAGTTTGTGAATTTAATTCTCAACCCCATATGTACTGATTTGTCTACTTTCTGGTAATAAGAAAAAATATTTTAAATGGTGCTTTACTAGATTATAGGCTTCATGAGCTCAGAAACTGTACCACATCTATACATTTAGTTCACTACAGTATTCTTTCACTGGTGCATAATAAATGCTAACTAAATATTGAAATCATTCTATTAGAAATGATCAGGTTGATGCATGAAACCAGTAACAATAAATGCATACAAGAGAAAGAGCTCTATGAAAGTATATAAACAAATGTCAAATTGCATAGTACATATTATTCATATGAAGAGAAAGATAGTTTGGACTCACTTAAGTAAAATAGCAGGACTTGAGATTGGTACAAAAGCAAATGAGAAAAGAAACTGTCCAAGTATTTGTTGGAAACATTTTTAAAAAAAAGAATATAATAGGATTACTTGGGAACAAGGAAAAGATAGACCTAACTGAATCAAATGACTGATTTATTTTATTGCTTAGTAAAGTGCTATGCTCATGGAAGTTGATCAACATTTATATTAATAACATCAAATGACTAAATAGATATGATGTAAGAATATTAGGTCATAAATATCAGGAAGAAAATATGAACCTATTGCCATATGCAGAATACTTAAAGTAGATTATGAGTGAAAGAATTATATGAGAAGAAAGGAAAGACAGGTGTATGATGGGAAGCAAATGTAATAAGTATTTGTTAAGTACTTTAGTTTAATTTCTTCCTTAATGCAGAATAATATAGATAAATCTTGAGAGAATGAAAATAAAAAGAAATTGGAACACATAATACAAATAAAAGAATGATTTATTAGCATAGCTATCATGAAAGCCTACGGTAATAATGGTTTGTTTGTTTCATTTGATTCTCATTTCCTAAACAGCTTAAAGTTTTAGAAATAGCATCATACATTTTTTAAACAACAGACTATTTACTGTTGAAAATCAAGGGGGAATATTTGTACTGTGTTTTCAGAAATTATTTTTGCTCTGAATTTATGCTGAAATAATAATAAAAGTAAACACAAATAATACAAACATATACATGCACACAATTACATATATATGTATACATGTAATTATATTCTTTTGGTGGCTAAAGTTATACTACTTGTGATCTTGAATTCAATTACAAAGCAAAGTATGAGAATTGTGAAAAAATCTTTTCTATTCTTGGAAATTATATCAAATGCAATATGTAATTAATACTCATTGATTTTCTAAATTTTAGTAATAATTGTTTTTTTCCCCAGACATAAATTCTGCATTTGAAACTATTTGTTTACCTTTGCATAATTACAGTGATTGTTTTTAATAATTCTATTTCTCCCATGAACAAAATGCTACTGAAGTTGATTTTATTCCTACTGTAAAAGTGACCCACATCTGAAATTACTACATGTAACACAATGGCATAAAGCTATATGAAGATTATTCAAAAATCCACACAATAGAAAGCAATCACTACTATTTTTGAGAACATATTTCTTTCCTATATTTTTATAACTTGAAAAAAGTACATTCTTGAATGCTGAAACAGTTACAGTGAGTTTTAATATATGTGAGGGGAAAGCTTAAGCTTACAAGTAGTATTCTAATTCTATAAGTAGTTCATCACATGTTACCAACTTCTTTTCTCTCATTCTCAGAAATTGACAATAAAGGTTCATGTTATTAAATAAGGAACTTGAATATCCCCCCAAATTTATAATGTGTTAACTAAGGGGAAATTAATAATACAAGTAAATCTCATGTTATTGTTTTGATAATTTTCAGGCTTTTTCTATTGTATGTTAGTTTCTGTAATACACTAAGGTGTCCTTTTTTTCTTGAATCCACTATTATTTGCATTGGCAAGGTCTTTTCTAATGGGATTAAGTTCGGGAAACTCTAGAAAATCTTTCATAACAACCACAAGCTCTGTCTTCCCTCTATTCTCAGAAAAGTAGTTAACAGCTCAGGGCACTCTCTTTTCAGTTCCCTGCAGAGGTTCTACTATTGGCTAAGGACCCCACTAGTCAATCAATTGTATCTAAAAGGAACATAACATTTCATAGTCTGCAACTAATGACAGAAAAGAACATACTATTAAAATTTCCCAATGCAGAGATAGTGAAAGAAGGTAACCCTTTCTTACCTATTGTTTGGACAACATTATATTTAGTCTCAAATAAAAGTCTATTTGAAACTATTTGATTGATTTTGCTCTTTTGGTTGCCTAATGTTTTGTTTTTGTGTCATGAGATGTAATGAATGACAGTGTAGCATGGTCTGCTGAGGTGGCATTCCACAAGTTTGTGCAGAGTCTAAAACAAACTAAGGGTACTATATTAGGGTATATGTACCAGTCAAGATGAAGATCTTTTAATCGATCTTAGAGTTATTGACTTGTGCATTTTAAACTGCAAGGTATATCATTTTTCCTGTGGTTCAGAAATGTATTTTATTTACTTTTTTTATTCTTATTGTTGGAGACTCATTGAGGGTACCAAGAACCAGTTTATATTGATTGAATTTGTTAGGTAAAGTCCCTCTTATATTTGTATCTCACCCCAGAAAGGTGTGTCATACACCCTGACCCCCACTCCCTCCCTCCTTCCCTCTTTTTGCTCTCTCCTTCCCCCAACCCCACCATGAACTAGGTTATTAATTGTCCTTGTATCAGAATTGAATACATAGAATTCTTGCTTCTCCATTCTTGTGATGCTTTACTAAGAATAATATGCTCCACTTCCATCGAGATTAATACAAAGGATAGAAAGTGCCCATTTTTTTAAAGGCTGAATAGTATTCCATGGTATACACATACCACAGCTTGTTAATCCATTCTTGGGTTGGTGGGCATTTAGGCTGTTTCCACATGTTGGTGATTGTAAATTGAGCCATGAGAAACACTCTAGTGTAAGTGTCCTCAAGGTAAAAGGATTTTTTTTTTTTCCCTTCTGGATAGATGTCCAGTAATGAGATTGGAGGATATTTTAATCTTATAATTTATTTGATTTACCTTCAACCCTTCTACTAATTCACAATATATTTATTTTGTGTTTCTAAACAAGAAATACTAGACTAGTCAGTAATGGTACAAATTTGACCTTATTCATTTGGCATTTTGAGTACCCATAACAAGGTATAAAATATTTTTGAGAATATAGAACATTATATTTTAAATATTGTAAAAATTATGTGAGTTAGACTGTATGGAAGTGTACATTTTCACACTTCTCAAAATAAATTGTATCACTTTTGTAAACATATATACATCTATATTTATATCTCTATCTATCTCTATCTATCTCAGGGATTATTGAATTATAATCTCTATTCTACAGATTCTTTTTTTTTGTTTTTAGAGACAGAGTCTCACTTTGTCACCCTCTGTAGAGTGATGTAGCATCACAGCTCACAGCAACCTCCAGATCTTAGGCTTAGGTGACTCTCTTGCCTCAGCCTCCCAAATAGCTGGGACTAAAGGCACCCACCAAAATGCCTGGCTATTTTTTTGTTGCAGTTTGGCCGAGGCCGCGTTTGAACCCACCACCCTTGGTATATGGGGCCTGTGCCCTACTCACTGTGCCACAGTCGCCTCCCATATTCTATAGACTCTTGATAGAATAAATAAGGCTTGATTTAGTTCACGGAGTCCAGAGTCATATTGTTCAGAGTCCCATCCCAAATCAATCCCTCACTACTAGGTGTGCTTAGGAATTGGGCATGTGCTGTTACCTTCTATTTGCCTTCTCGATGACTCATCATCCTTTTGTATACATGTCACTGCCCCAAGGAATGCAGTACTCAGAATGAATTTTAGGATTGGTTGCTTTTTTATTTGAGGAGCACAGGCATGGTCTCAAAAATTTTTAAAAAGGTCTTCTCCTTACTGTGTTGACTATAGCTACTGTCACAATCGAATATGCAAACTGCCAATAGCAGTGGTGTTTTAGAACCAGCTTCTACCAGATCTCAACAGCTTCTTATATTCATCATTTTTCATCTTTATTTTAATAATATCATGTTGGTGGCGTGAAATTGGCCATGGTGGGAGTATTTACACCAAAGGAATCATCAAAAAACTGTATATCGGTATTTCAAGTTTTCCAGCCCAGGCAGCTATTTTAATCAGCACATACAATGAGTCTCAGCAAGTGACCAGTAACTAAATTGACCACATTACATTATTTCTGTCATGAAGAGGGCAGTACTTTGTGCTCAGAGGAAGAGTCACCTTCTTTCACATGGATTTGCCTTCTCTGGCCATTGACCTTCTGCCAGCATCATCATTGCGAATTTATTTATTTATTTATTTATTTATTTTTATTAAATCATAGCTGTGTACATTGATATGATTATGGGGCATATACACTAGTTTCACAGACTGGTTGACACGTTTACATCACACTGGTTAACATAGCCTTCCTGGCAATTTCACAGTTACTGTGTTAAGACATTTACATTCCACATTTACTAAGTTTCACATATACCCTTGTAAGATGCACTGCAAGTGTATTCTCACCAATCCCCCTCCCTCCATCTACCTCCCCCCTCCCTCCCCCTTCCCCCTATTCCTAGGTTATAGCATTCATGTGAAAGCCCTAAATTAGTTTCATAGTAGGGGTGAGTATATTGGATACTTTTTCTTCCATTCTTGGGATACTTTACTAAGAAGAATATGTTCCAGCTCCATCCATGTAAACACAAAGGAGGAAAAGTCTCCATCTTTCTTTAAGGCTGCATAATATTCCATGGTGTACATATACCACAATTTATTAATCCATTCGTGTATCAATGGGCACTTGGGTTTTTTCCATGACTTAGCAATTGTGAATAGGGCTGCAATAAATATTCTGGTACAAATATCTTTGTTGTGATATGATTTTTGGTCTTCTGGGTATAT
>CAUYPK010031084.1:0-24760 GCA_963574355.1 Loris lydekkerianus
ACCTTAATTGTCATTAATTGTCTTCATATCAAAATTGAGTACATAGGATTCATGCTTCTCCATTCTTGTGATGCTTTACTAAGAATAATGTCTTCCACTTCCATCCAGGTTAATACAAACTTCCATGCAGTCTTGATAGGCAAGAGAATGGTGTTAAGCAGTATTTCTATAAATTACTCAACATAAACACTGTATAATCATGACCTATTAAAAATTGATCCCTAACAGTGCCTGTGGTTTTTGTTGCTTGAGATTTCTGGGAGTGGGGAGTTGGGGGGAATGGAGGGAAAGAAGGCTATTGTTTCTTTTTAGTCCAGGGTGTCCACATAAATCATAATGGCCCGCTTAGTTTGATTTAATATTCTCACTTATGAAAATAAATAAAAACACTCAATCTCCTTTTGGGTGAAGGGGCTCAGATTAATATTTGAAAAGTACTTTGAAACCAGACACTGTTACCATCATGTTCTAAAAATGCGAATAAAGATGTATCCTTCCCCACCTGAAATAAATCCAAGGTGTAATTTCCTTAAGAATCAGCTAAGAATAAAAGGGAGTTTATGCTATGAAAGCCACGTAAATATGAATTCAGTCATTCCTTAACTAATATTATTTTTCCCAATATCCTTTTGTAATATTTTTTAAACTGCAACTTCAACAAAACAAGAGCAAAAAATCCTAGGGGCTTAGATGTATGCTTTCAAATTAAGTTTGATTTTTTTTCTTAACATTTTACAAAACAAAAAACCTTTGCTTTGCAGCCTGGGCTCTGGACTTACATAGTGAACAATACCCACCATTCTCTGCAAGCCCTAAAAGTGACAGTGACCTCTCGTGCCTCCAGCTCAGCTGTGCCCCCAGTCACTGTGGAGGCCTTTGTGGAAAGAGACAGCACCCACTTTCCCCATCCCGTGATGATCTATGCCAGTGTGAGAAAGGGGTTTTATCCCATTCGTAATGCTACTGTAACTGCCACAGTTGAGCCAGAGACGGGAGATGCTGTCACAATGAGACTTCTTGATGACGGAGCAGGTAACAAGGAACGTCACATTGTTTTTCATGTTCTTAGGGGCTGTGGTCGTATGATGCAGTAGTATCAATATTAAGCTTATCTGTAAAACTCCTTCAATTCAATTATTTTTCTTATTTAATCTTATCAGATTCTGAGAGCGTCAATGACATCCTGAGTAGCTACAGGTTGCCTTGGAAAGAGTCCCTATGAGGTTTCTCAGAGTAGCTGTGTGTGAGTGAAAGGGTGGGGAAAGCCACTCACACCTCTCTCCTGGCTCAGCGAGGTCCTTACACAGGCACAGGCTTGTATGTCCTTATGACATACCCATCTTCCTCTAAGATTCACCAGCTTTGCTGTTGTCTGTAATAACCACATTGCACAGTTAAAATAGCAAATGAAAACTCAAGAAGAGCGATGCAGTGACAACCCAATTTTTTCCTTTGGACCCAGTTGTGAAGAAAAAATTAGAAATAGAACTTGTGGCCCATGCGATGCCCTTGGAGTATTCTCCAGCTGAGTAGCTGGGTGGGTGAGAGGGCACAGCCTTTCTCTAGCACAGCCAGTACCTTTTCCATGTGTGATTTGGTCCCAAGAAGACCAGGCTCATAAGCCTAATAAAATCAAGATAGAAATTTCCCCACCACTGGAGAACAAAGTAAAACAAAACAAAGCTCTCATTCCAGGCATACAGAGTTCAGAGCCTCATCACTATTCACTACAGACAGCACAGCATCAGGTCAGGCAAACTGCAGCACTTGGACTATTTCTGATCAATTATTTTTGTTTTTACTTGTAAAAACAAACTCCTTTGTTGTTCCATACTTCCTGTTCTTTTTCTAGATTAAATTCTGAGAATGACAATAGACCTTAAGGTCTATGTTGGTAGCCCTAAGAGTTTCATTACTCATAAAATTATATTATTCCACCCTGTTGTTTCCAAGTTAATCTTTTCTCAAGAGTGTTAGACTTAGCAGCCCGTTAATATCTTGCCATGGTGATAGCATCTGACATTTATGAAACACAAGTTCATGCAAAAAATTTGGCCCAAGTTCACCTCCGAGGGATACTAGAGAAGGCGTTATGTCTTTCCTGTTGCAGCAGATCC
This sequence comes from Loris lydekkerianus, assembly GCA_963574355.1. Taxonomy (NCBI): domain Eukaryota; kingdom Metazoa; phylum Chordata; class Mammalia; order Primates; family Lorisidae; genus Loris; species Loris lydekkerianus. The sequence goes on from CAUYPK010031084.1 coordinate 2,118, forward strand.
AGATGAGCTTCTCATGCTCTGACTGCTTATCCATGGCCATACTTTTATTTTTGGTTTATGCTCCAAAAATGCACTCCATAGAATGTTTCTGCCTTGCCCAGATGGTGGAGTGGCCTAAAGATCCTGCTTCCTTGGGAAAAACCACCTGATTCAGCTCAATAGGTTTCCCGGAACCATTTATTTGTTTAATGTCTACATTTATACTCTAATGAATGAACTAATAAGAAATATTGATTAGGCAGCAAAGTAAATTTAGTTTTTCCCTCATAATACTGAACGTAATTGTACATAGTAGTCTAATACTTATTTTTATAATGGAAGCAGTATTTGCATGCTAAGTAAAATTAATGAATAATAAAATATATACTTGTAAAATGCTTTATAATTTAAAATGTACTTTCCCATGCATACTCTTAAGTAATCATGACTACACTCAATCCTGTGAGATAAGATATCTCCATTTTATAGATGAGGAAACTGAGGCTCAGACACATGAAGCTTCACAGCTATGCACTGGCAGATATAGACATTAAAACCATGTCCCCTGACTCCTGAGCCAATGTTTTTTCTCTGTTTCTTTTTGCCTCAGTGATTAGAAGAGGCAATGACAGTGATATGGAGAGATTTTCCTTTGTAATTTCCCAACAAAAATAGGCCTCATTAATCACTAAATGACTAGATTCTAAGGTTTGATTTCTTTGCAATGGAAAAAAATTGTTCTAACTCTACCTTAATAGTAAGTAGATAGTAACACTTTTTATTTTATTTAAATATACTTCCAGTTTTCTTATGTTAAATAGTCCTGCCTCTGTGGTGTGGAAAGGGGAATCCTAGGGCACTTTAGCAATGATATGCTGGGGTGTGAGGCTGTGTGTGGTGTGTGATGTGGTAGGACCTCTCTCTAGGCTGGGATGAGCTACTTGTCCAGTGTGGCCACTTGCACTTGAATGTGATCTGAATTTGGGCTCAGCTGGACCTTCCATTGCTGCCCTCAGATCTAGGCCTTCCTGCCACTCAATCATGGGCTTGGCTTGGAGTTGAAATTCCCTCTGAGGATCAACGGGAAAGAAAAAAGGTCCAGCACTGGCTAAGTTTTCAGAATGCCCCTGAAAGCAGATAGAGACAAACTCTGTCAAAGTCCAGATCATCAAGCCCCTTAGAATCTAGAATAGGAGTTCTATGAACCCTCTAATGAAGGAATTAAATAATTTCATGCTATATTACCAACTACCAAAGTTTTTATCAGAGGTTCATAATCAAATGGCTTCAAGATATCATAAATTCTTGAAATTATAGGAAGATGTGTAGATGTATGTATGTGTATATATAAATATACTTAGTTCCTTGGGACACAAAGCTTTTGCCTTAAAAGGGCCTGGGATTAAGAATGTACTTGGTTTCTAGGACAAACTAATATTATTTCATAGAAATTATGGCACTATTGGATTATTAATCACCTGAGAGTATCAAAAGAGTAGGTATGACCATGGCAACGTATGGGAAGGGTAAGGGTAGTAAATCTTATTTTTAATGACTTAAATATTAGTAATCAATTATGATGACAACTGTTGACATTGAGTTTTTTTTTTTTAACTTATACAGGTGCTGATGTTATAAAGAATGATGGAATTTACTCAAGGTACTTTTTCTCCTTTGCTGTAAATGGTAGATACAGCCTGAAAGTGCATGTCAGTCGCTCTCCGAGTGTAAGCACCCAGGGCCTCTCTATTCCAGGAAGTCATGCGATGTACGTACCAGGTTACATAACGAATGGTAAGAATCACTGGCACTGCTATTTGAGTAATACTGTTTCATGTGTATGTCTCTGAGGGATGTATGTGTTTGCTTGTGTGTATTAGGCCGAGAGCGGTGAGAGAGAAATGAAATTTCAATGCTCTTCCCACTAAAGTCAACATGTAATTTGTTGCCTGTCTCTTTAATCCTAAGTGATTCATGGTAGAGGATGACAAGAAGGCAATAGGTAATTCCCACAGATGATGTCTACCTTCGTTTTAGGAATTATTTTGACCTCTTTCTTGTTTCACAGGCATTACTAACAGATAAAGAGATTTACTGACTTTTCTCAGTTCCTGCTCTTGTGGTTCCTCTACAGAGAGGGTTAGGTAAGAGAAAGAGCAAAAAAGTTGTTAGCAATTGAAAGAGGGAAGCAAATAGCCCATATAATCCACACCGGAAATGATTTCCCAAATAAATGTGATCTTGGATGTTATAGACAATTGATTGATTCCTGAAGATGTTCTGTTTTCCTTCAAGATAAAATTGCCACATAAGTACTGTAGAAGACACGTATCTTTTTTATCACCATTACACTAGTTCCTGACGGGAAGCAGTGGTTAAAATATTACAGACAAACAGAAATGTATCATGCTATACATTTTTTAAATGGTCTCAAAAAACATTTCTAAGCATTTTTGTTTCCAAAAATGCAGATGCGTTATGAATATTATTCATTATTTAAGAAGTTATAACTAATCGTTTGGACTATTCCATAACATGAACCTATACTTTTTGTTCTTTTCACTACAAAATAATGTTATAAAATAATCAAAATGCTATAGTGGATCTTTTTTTGTGTTGGCTATAACACAATTTACTCTCACTTGTATTTAAAATAATGGATTACTTTAGCAGCAGTGCAAATCAATTTTTAAGGTCACTTGGTTTTATTGTAGAAATAAAGTTTTATATATAGATGTAATAGTTTGTTTTTAAATAATATTCCCTCTTTTGTACCTACATTCCATTTTTTGAAGGTCTACCAAGTGACAGACTTAGTCCTGGGAACTTGTGATGCCATGTAGAATTAGACCTGATTCTTATCAAGGAGCTTCCAGGTTATTGACTCATCTGAGTATCTTTTTAAAATATATGAATTTTAAAAATGGCAAGTATTCATATCTACTGTACAGTGAGATTGGAAAAGTAATGCTTAACTATGCTTCTGTGTACTGGGTTGTTAAGAGCGTGGGTTGTTAAGAGCGCAAAAAAGAAAAAGTTCATTTTCCCCAGGCATGCCTGCTATATATAACATTCACTTTTTCAGCTCACTTTCAGGTGATGACCTTGACCTGGGAACAGCTCTCCCTTCACACCACCAAAGCCCCAGATACAGCAGCAGCTGCAGCCTTCCCCTCACTCCAGTCCTTTTCCCTGACCTCAGCAGTATCCAACATACTCCATGACTCTCTCCCTTGCCATTTCCTGATTCCCAGGATACCCCACTCTCCTGATTACCTCGTATTTTCTAGAACTTTTTGTCAGCTCCTCCTTTTCTACCAGACCTATAATGTGGGCAATTCTCAGAGCTCAGTCCCAATATTCTCACTCTAACTCTAGAGCCGCACCACCTGGGTTTGAAAGCCACCTCCTCCATTTACTAGCTGCGTGACTTTGGGCAAGTTACCTGGCTTCTGTGTGTCTCCGTGTCATCATCTATAAAAACACGGGTAATAATTTACCATTTTCAAAACCTTGCTGGGAAAATTAAATATTATATTTGATACACATAAGATACTTAGAAACATGCCTCGCACATAGTAGGCATTCAATAAATATTACTCGTCATTATAGTTGAAATTATTAAGTGATCTCATTTATCCATATGGCTTTAATAACATCTATATGCTCACAACTTCAGAATTCATAATTTCAAAATTATTAAATCTAGTTAAAACCTTTTTTTTTTTTCTTTTTAGAGAAAAGTCTCACTTTATCACCCTCGGTAGAATGCCATGGTGTCACAGCTCACAGCAACCTCCAACTCCTGGGTTTAGGTGATTCTCTTGCTTCAGCCTCCCGAGAAGCTGGGACTACAGGCGCCTGCCACAATGCCTGGCTATTTTTTTGTTGCAGTTTAGCCGGGGCCGGGTTTGAACCCACTACCCTTGGTATATGGGGCCAGCGCCCTACTCACTGAGCCACAGGCGCCGCCCAAGTTAAAACCTTTTTTAAAAGTTTAAAATCTATATTTAACTGGTTCATTAAAATCTTGAATTAGGGGCATCTGTCACCTGGCTAGTGAACGGCTGGCTGGGTGGCCTCATCATCAATACTTGGTGTGCTTTGATTCATTCTCCACAGAGCAGTCAGAGTCACCTGTTAGGAAACAAATGTGAGCATGTCACTTCCTGCTTCCCCACAGCATGTAATATTAAAATCGAAAAGCAAATATCCAGCGTGCTCAATACTAAGATGAGACGAATAAACAACTACACTCCCACACCAGAAAAAACATAATTAAATTCAAGTGGGAGGAGGGAAGAGGAGGGAAAAGGGAAGGGGACTGCTAAGCTCTCTCCTAATTGACACAACGGAAGGAAACAGCACACTTCCTGGGTGAAGGGCTCAACTACAACTTGCCTAACAAATGCAAACAATGTAACCTAATCATCTGTACCTTTACTATTGGTCTGAAAAAAAAAAAATCCTGCAAAAATAAATAAATAAAATCTAAAACCACGACACTGGCTGCAAGGTCCTCCATGAACTTGTCTCTCCTGCCTCGTCTCAAACTACTCTCTTCCTTTCTTTATCTTCATTTTTCTAACTTGAAAGCTCTTCTGTACCTCAGGCTTTTACCCAAGCTTTTCCCTCTGCTTGGAATATTCTTCCCTCCATTCTTTACCTGGCCGACTCCCACTCAACCTTTAGAAACCTTTCCATGTTACTTCCTCAACGCCACTGTAAATTATAGACCTGTTATTTTCTTTCATAGCACCCTGCCTCCTTTCCCTTTTAGACTTACCATGATTTGTAAATATGTTTATTAATATGATGAGCATGACTATAAATTCCAAGGGGGATACTGTTTTGTCCGTGATTATTGGCACAATATATGCTCTCAAAAAGTATTTATTGAATGAATGAACAAATTATTGAATAAACACATCTAAAGATATAGTAAAGAAAAAAATGGTTTGAAAGAGTTTCTTAATAATTCATCAAAAACAAGCTATTCAGGAGATATGTAACTTGTTGCTTGGGCTATTCTTTTCTTTTGTGTCCCAGGTAACATTCAGATGAATACCCCAAGGAAATCAGTGGGCAGAAATGAGGAGGAGCAAAAGTGGGGCTTTAGCCGAATAAGCTCAGGGGGCTCCTTTGCAGTGATGGGAGTTCCAACCGGCTCCCATCCTGACGTGTTTCCACCATGCAAAATTATTGACCTGGAAGCCGTGAAAGTGGAAGAGCAGGTGACCCTATCTTGGACAGCACCCGGAGAAGACTTTGATCAGGGACAGGGTACGTTTGCCCATTTCATTACCTATTTTCCACAAGACAGCCCTTCTAATAACTATGTCAGGGGTTAGTTGGATGAAATTAGCTTCGTGGGCTGGGTTAGAACCAAAGAATCTGGAGAGCATTGTCATGAAAAGCTCTGAGTTGCTGATAAAGCCTTCAATCCTGGAGTGCCGGGAGAGTGAGTCGGCTGCCTCAGGATTTAAGGAGCTCTGATCAACTCACTGACACTAATCATCCAGAAACCTAGATAGGATCATAAATACCCCACACACAACAGTCTATTCAGCAGAAATGGGCTCTGTATTATAGAGCAAGTGCTTCCCAATACTGGAGACAAGTATTTTTCTGAAAATTGGAGAGTGGACATTTATTCATGTATTTATATAAGTCAGGTTTAGGGGAACATTTCCCATAACTCTTGCAAACCTTGGTGGATTTTTCTCCCCCATTTCTGGCCACCATGTTTATTAAGAAGGCTGGGATCAGCACTCTGATTCGAGGCTTCCCTGTCCTTGCCTGGGTAAACACGGAGTACCTTGCTTCTACTTTCCTTTTGGTGAGACTTCTGTTAACTCTCAGGCTTCCTCTTACATTGTCTTTTTCCAGATTTTTATTCAATTGTTACAACATCATTTATTGAGAAATTTTTATTCTCCCCCACTGGTCTGAATTTCACCTTAATTGTTATACTAAATTCCTGAATTTAGTTTGGCTGACTTTTGTATAGAAGTCTCTTGATGCACCTGTACCACAGTGCCTTAATTATTGAGGCACTATAGTGTTTCCATATCTGGTAGACTTGGTCCTTCCACACTGCTGTTTTTTAGACTTTACATGCCCACTTTCAAATATTTATTTTCTATATGAACTTTATAATAAGCTTGACCTGTTAAAACAGAAATTAGAGGCTTTTTTAATAGAATCACATGAAATTCACAAAATAACTTAGGGAAAAACAATATCTTTGCTATATTGAATCTTTTCAAAAAAAGTAAGTCCTCTTGTTCACATTTTAATATGAATCCTTGTGTAGTGTTTTAAAGTTTTGCTCATATTCAGATTTCTTATCGGGTTTATTCCTAGGTATTTTGACTACTTTATTGCGATTCTTATTAGTCATTTCTAATGAGACTCAAGGAGACTTAACTTTTCCTTTTTTTTTTTTTTTTAATTTCAGCTACAAGCTATGAAATAAGAATGAGTAAAAGTCTACAGAATATTCAAGATGACTTTAACAATGCTATTTTAGTGAATACATCAAAGCTAAGTCCTCAGCAAGCTGGTACCAGAGAGATATTTACATTCTCACCTAAACTTCTCACAAATGGAGTTGAACATCAACCCAGTGGAGAGACACAAGAAAGCCACAGAATTTATTTGGCAATACGAGCAGTGGATAGGATCTCCTTAAAGTCTGCTGTCTCTAACATTGCCCAAGCATCTCTGTTTATCCCTCCAAATTCTGCTCCCATACCTGCCAGAGATTATCTAATAATGAAAGGAGTTTTAACAGCAGTGGGTTTGATAGGACTAATTTGCCTTATTATAGTTGCAACACACTATACTTTAAACAGGAAAAAGAGAGCAGATATTAATAAGAAAGAGAATGGGACAAAATTACTATGAACAAATATACAGAATACCTTCCTTATCTTTGTATTTTTTCTAACTACATGGAAAAAGATAGCATGGCAGTCCTAAGTGAGAAGGTCAAGTTAACATCAAAACTGTATTAAAATGCATTGAATATTTTATAATATAGATCAGATTTTGATATGGTAAATGAATAATGGATTCCTTTATAATACTCATTTTACAGGAAGAAAATTAGAAAATTCTAGACCTTGGCTATGGAATAATAATAATAAATTATTCTCCAAAGTAATACCTTTTAAAAGCAAGTCAAGGGCAAAGTTGAACCAGAGTCAAGCAAAGCTCATTGTATTGAAGTAGAAAATCAGCCCCAAGTATAGAAAAGGGGGTTAGGTCTGAATTATGCAGTATAACTGTCTATATGAAGTAATTGAAGCAATCATTTACTTACTGTGATTAATTGTTCATTTCTCCTTATCTATACAGAACAGGTTGCTTTGTTTACAGCTAAGCATCAAGCTGCATTTTTGTGTGTGTGTGTGAAGCCCCTATCATAAAGTTCTCCACCTCTTGCCATTTGGTTAAATATGCCACAGATCAAATCCATCACTAGTGCTCAAAGATCTTTTTTTACTATAAGAGGTAACCTTAAAAATGTGGGTATTATCCTTGTTTCTTCAAACTGGTTTTGTAACAAAGTGCATTGAATTCATTGTTTATAAGATTCTACTCCCATCAAAATAGCTTTCTAAGTTATTTACCAAGGGCAGGGGATGTAGAAAGCACAGGTCATAAGGAAATAAAAACCAATCTTTCATCTAATTTTACTTGCTTTTATTTTTCCAGAGATTATTAAATAGAATCATGTGCTTTTTAAAGACCTTAAAATTTTGATGAATAAATATAAATCATAATGTATAATAGATATAAGTTTTATAGCCAGAACCAATTAAGAATAAAAATTAGATTATGTTTCGGGGAAATGTGGTGAACTGGTATAGGAAGAAAAAAGGCAGCATGAAGTCCCAAGGAAGAGACTTAGAAGACTGCTCAGACGGAAAAGACCACCAAATCTCGTTAACAAGGACACCTCCTTGTGGCTTATACTATACAGCCCATGTCTGGCCTGTTCCCTTCTAAGACACAGTGCCTAAAGTTCTGCAGTTGGGAGCTTTAACCCACTTGCAGCCCAGTTCCTAGCTTGACCGTCAGTCCCTCTTTCCTCTATCACAATCATGCCCCTTGGCCTGGAATTTGTTACTGATTAATTTCAAATTTGGCTGGTGAAATACAGAGGCAGGGTGTGGTTTCATGTCCTCAAATATTTTCCTCATTTTATAAACAGGAAAATGGAAGGTTAAGTGAGTAATACAAAGTTCTATTCTGATAATGGCATAGCTACACAAAAGTGGAGCCAGTTTCTCAGACTACTCCTGTCTAGTTAAGAAAGTGTCAACAGATGCTAGGGATTCTACCTACAAATATTTAACTCTTTCAAGATCAATGAGCAGGAAGGCAGATGTAGCTTTAAAGAAACTTGGTGGGTTTTTTGTTAATCTTGTTTTCCATCTTATAGACTTAGGAATGGAATAAATGGACTAAGTATAGGAATTAGTTAAGTGTTAAAAGGCAAAACTAAGGAGTCTAAAGGTATTAAAGCAACAAATCAATATAATAGGGTAGAAAGGGACATAAAGTGGGTCAGGTGAACAATGTTCTGTGGCTATGAGGACTGACGTCATTAGACAACAAGAAAGATGTAGTAAACATAGTAAAATAACAGATTTAGAGATCCCAGCAATAGAACAGAGTCACTGTAAAGGCCCTGTTGATGTAGAATAAATGACAAAAAAAAAAAAAAGAAGAAGAAGAAGAAGAAAGAAACAGGAGAATCGGGCCAAATAAAATGAGGAACTATGAAGCATTGGTTGCTTCTAGAATATCACATAGTGACATCATTGAAGACATGGACTAAGATTATATGAAAGGGAAAATTGTAGGCCAGATACATAGTTAGAGAGAGAAGAAAAGTGTATGTGATGAAGGCAGTAGAGGCAAATATTGTTCTCTTCAAATCCCAGAATAGTCATTGCTATGCAGTGGATAGAAATTTGTTCTGAAAACTGAAAAGAATGTTCACTCTCTATTTTTTCTCCTATTCTTTTATGGATAATAGAGGATAATTCAATCTTAATAAGAGGGAAACAAAGTCGGGGGTGGGGGATTTTTAAGAGCTGTTCAAAAGTCTGTCCATTCAAATGGTTGGTGTTTGTGTAGACACTATCGACTGTCCCCAAAGTGCCTTTTGTAGCTGCATGTTAATAGCAGAAAGTCTACACAAATATTTTATTTTCTATGCTTTATATTTTGCTATAATGTAATCATTGTTAGATGATTTCTAGATATATATTCATTTAAAACAATGACAAATCTGATTGCATAGATGGTGGAACTGCTCAAATCAAACTAATCCTCTTGCTGATAACAATTATACAGGCAGTCCCCACATTACAAAACCCTAACTCACCTTACAAACGCAGGCTATTACAGAAAGTCCCTGAGTTACAAATATCTGACATGTGACTCTCACTTACACATCAAGGTAAACATCTGACTTAAGGTGCAACTCACATTTATGAATGGAAGCCATTACAGGTATAGGTAAATGCACCTGTTCTGACTTAAATCCAAATTCAACTTAAGAACAAACCTACAGTAGCTATCCCATTCCTAACCTATAACTATGGAAAAAATATAAAACTGAATTCTTTAAGCACTGGACACTGACAAAAGCAGATACTGGAGGAGCTATGATCCTTAAAAAGGGGAAAGAAATCTAGGTGATATTCTTATGTAACCAGATTTTTCCCTAGCTAACCAGAACTGAAGAGAGTTTTTAACAACTGCCTAGTTCTGGAAAGAATGACTTTGGTTTCAACTCCACTTATGTTAGAGGGGCTAGTAAGTAGCTTTGGTTTCCATTGAAAATCTAGATGAGCCACAATAGGAGGGAGGACCATGTCTCACACTAAGAGTTATGCTCTAGTACCAAAATAGATGTGCTCTGACAAAGCCTAAAATCAAGTCTCCAGAGAATCAAGATGATTAATCAATAATTTAACTACCACTAGAGCATAACTCAGAGGAAGATAACATAATACAGAATCTCTACAATATATCATCCACTATACAATAAATTACTAGAGATGTCAACAAGAAGGAAATCTTCCCAAAAATGAAAGATCCAAAAAACGGTCCAGACTTGGAATTAGAAGGCACAGTTTACAATAATTATTATAAATATCAGAAAGAAACTACAAGAAAAGATAGATATAAATGAAGAAGAAGACAGTAATTTTAGGAAAGATGTGCAAACTCTTAAAGAAGCAATGGGGATCTAAAATTGAAAACTACAATATATAAAATTATTTTTTGTAATGAGTTAACAATAGATTGGTACTACAGAAGAAAGATTCAGATGACTCGAAGACAGGAAAATAGCATCCAAACTGAAACATTTTGTTTTAAATCATGAAAAAACACAGCTTGGCACCTGTAGCTCAGTGAGTAGGGTGCTGGTCACATACACAAAGCTGGCGGATTTGAGCCTGGCCTGGGTCTGTTAAACAACAAAGACAATTACAACCAAAAAATAGCCAGGCATTGTGGTGGGCACCTGCATTCCCAGCTACTCAGGAGGCTGAAGCAAGAGAATTGCTTTAGCCCAAGAGTTGGAGGTTGCTGTGACCTGTGATGCTATAGCACTCTACTGAGGGCGACATAGTGAGACTGTCTCAAAAAAAAAAAAAAAAAAAATCATGAAAAAGCAAAAATGACCTGTGAGACAATTATCAAGACTTTTGACACACTACTATAAATGGGTCTCAGAGAAATAGAGAAGAGAGAAAATGGGACATAAAATATTAAAAGAAATATTTAAAATATTTAAATTTTATTTTATTTAAACTATCAAGGGACAGATCTAAGATTTCAAGTGAACCTAAAATAGGATCTATACAAAGCAAACAGCTAGGCATATCATAGATAATGGGGAATGACTGATGAGAAGCAATTGAGGCCACAAGATGATAAGATGACTTCTTAAAGTACACAGAGAAAAATCTGTCCACATCAAACTGTATCAAGCAAAAATAATTTTTAAAATGAAGGCAGATAATTAAAAGCTAATTTTTGCCAGCAAGAAATAACAAAGGAAGCTCAGCACCCGTAGCTCAGTAGGTAGGGTACTGGCTACATAGACAGAAGGTGGCAGGTTCGAGCCTGGCCTGGGCCAATTAAACAACAATGACAAGTGCAACCAAAAAATAGCCAGGCATTGTGGTGGACACCTGTAGTCCCACCTCTAATCCCAGCTATTTGGGAGGCTGAGGCAAGAGAATCACTTAAGCCCAAGAGTTTGAGGTTGCTGTGAGCTGTTACACCACAGCATTCTACATAGGGTGACTCTGTCTCAAAAAAAAATAATAATAACAAAGGAATTTCTTTAGGCTGAAGGAAAATAATGCCTGTGGAAACACAGATCTATAGGATCAAAGAAAGATTACTAGAAATTTCAAATAGATAGGTGAATATAATATGCTGGTGGTTTGACCTTATTCTTTTAAAAAACAATTAACTATAGTAAATAAAAACAACATATTATGATATGAATAATATAAAGAAGATACATGCCAATAAGAGCAGAATGATTGGAAAGGTGAAAAATGGAATTATACCATTGAAAGGTACTTGTGTAATACATAAAATGGTATAATATTAATTTAACATAAACTAGGATAAATTAAGGATGCATGTTGTAACTCCTTTAGTATCCATTAAAAACAGAGAATGGTATATCGAAAAAACTAATAAGTGTGATAAAATGGACACTGAAACTACCTAATTAATCCAAAAGAAGACAAGAACAATAAAACAAAGGACAGAAGGGAATAACAAAGAAAATGGTAAAATTTTAGACTTAAAACCAGCTAAATTGATAATCATATTAAATATTAATGGACTTAACATCACAACTAAAAAGCAGATATTTTTCAGTCCTGATAAAAAAAAGTAAGACCTAACTATATGGAATTTACAATAAATGCATTTTAAATATAAAGACACAGAGGTTGAAAGCAAAAAGGTGGAAAATGATACAACATGCGAACACTAGGCATAAGAAAACTGCTGTTGCTATACTATTATAAGAAAAAGTAGATATTGAAAAAGGAGAAAATGAGAGTCTGATTTCTTAATGATAAAATACTCAATTCATCAAGAAAATATAATGACCATAAATGTACATGAACCTAATAACAAGGCTTCAAAATTCCAGAAATGAAAATTCCTAGAACTGAAGGGAGAAACAGACAAATTCATAATTAAATGTGAAGATTTTAATTTTCTACTAGCAATAATTATAAAACAACTAGACATAAAAACTCAAGAATAGAAAATATTTGGCCAGGAGTGGTGTTTCATGCCTGTAATCCTAGTACTCTGAGAGGCTGAGGAGGGAGGATTGCTTGAATAATTCTCTCCTGAGGATTGCTCAGGAGTTTAAGACCAGCCTGAGCAAGAATGAGACCCCTTCTCTACTAAAAACAGAAAAATTAACTGGGCATGCTAGCAAGTGCCTATAGTCCCATGTACTCAGGAAGCAATAGAATGAGACTCTGTCCCTAAAACAAATGAAGAAACAAACAAACAAAAATAAACCTTAAAAAAATAAAAAGAAGCAAGCCACAGAGTGGGAGAAAATATTCAAAACATATGTCTAACAAAGAAATCATATCTAGAATATATGAAAACTTCATAAATCTTAATAAAATGTAAAGAACCCAATAAAAATGGGCAAAAGACTTAGACACTTGACAAAAAAAGATATATAAGTAGCTAAAAATTATAAAAGGGTAATCAGCACTAGCAGCTATTAAGAAACTAAAATTAAAAGCATCATAAAATAACTCTTTACACCTACTAGAAATTATAAAGACTGGCAATAAAAAAAATGTCAGCAGGCTGACAAATGTCAACTGTGCTACATCGATGAGTGTGAAACTACACTGGAACGCTGCTTTGCAGTATAAAAAAAAAGACTGACCTTTGACCATCCAGCAACTCCCTTCCAGGAGAGGTGAAGGATAGAGCCACAATAACATTTGCTAAAAAATAAATTATAGCCATTTTATTCCTAATAACTACAAATCAGAAATAACCAAGCTTCTATCGACAAAACATAAAAAAAAAAATTGATGTTTGTATAAGTTCACAATGGAATATCACTCAAGAAACAAAAAAGGAACAAATAGCTGATACAGGCAACGACATCCTTGAATTTTAAAAGTATTACGTTCAGCAAAAGAAATCAGACTCAAAAAAGAGTACACTTTATGTTTCCCTTTTTAAGAAGTTTCCCTTTTTAAGAAGTTTAAGAACAATACTAATTTCTGGATGTAGATCAGAACACTGCTTTGGAGCAAAAACGGCAGAGTTCACAGGCAAGGGTATAAGGGAGATTTCTGGAGCAATGAAACTGTGTACTGAATGAGATGGTGCTTACTTGTATGTACGCATTTATCAAATTCATTTATCTGTGCACCCTTGATCTGTACATTTTATTGTCTATTGTAAATTTTATCCAAAAAGAAATAGTATGAATGAATTTATTATGTCCACATGTGTTGGTAAACTTTATTGAAAGCAATGGCTTTCAACCAAGGGTAATTTTGCCCTCCCTGGGTACATTTGGCAATGTGCATAGGCATATTATTTGGGGGCCTGAGATAATTTTGAATCTAACTTTTGAAGTTTTGTATGTATAATAAATGTATACATATTTTTATGTAAAAGCATATTTTGGATCATCGGGACAACCACTTTATAATTGAGTATTTCCACTTTTGTTTAAATGGTTCACTTTTAATTGTTTAAGATTATGTTAGCAAGACATACTAATATAATTTTTATGAACTAATGTCAAAGAAAAGGCTCTGAAAAGATGAAATGGATCTGAAGACCAAATCAAGTCATGGATTAAGAGATATTTTAAGTAATCTGAGTACAGGAAAACAGTGGGCCAAACTGAATTTTCAACTGAAGTTTGGCCAATTTAAAAGAATCTATGCAGCATCTGACAATCCATAACTTGTGTTCTGAATGACATTTTGCTTCTGTAAATAATTTAATGTTGTTAATTTAAATTTTATTGACCAGTTGGAGCTGTGGAATAAAGAATGCAGAAGTCTCACAAGGGAGTTTGAAATTTATCTTTCAAAACGAGATATAAATTTTACCTTTCTTCTCCATTATAAAATATTCAATAATATCTATTTTTTCTTGCTAATGTTTTTGGTGTAAGTGGATTTTCTAAAGGAGGAGCACTAAGAGGTACTGAGGTTACATCATGGTTGATGAGGATAAAAATAAAGACCACCATGAGGAATGACTGGATATCTCTGGTTTACACTTAAAGAATGCTTATTGAGGCCAGGGGAAATGGCTGATGCCTGTAACCCTAACACTGTGGGTGTCTAAGGTGGATGGATTGCTTGAGTTCACAAGACCAGCTTAAGCAAGAGTAAGACCTTATCTGTACTAAAAATAGAAAAACTAGCCCAGTGTTGGCATCATGGCAAGCACCTATAGTTCCAGCTACTCAGGAGATTGGGCAAGAGGATCACTTGAGCCCAAGAGACTGAGATTGCCGATGTTATGATGATGCCGTAGTGCTCACCCAGGATGATAGAGTGAGACTGTCTCAAAAAAAAAAAAAAAAAAAAAGAAGAAGAAGAAAATGCTTATTGAATAAGCAAAACAACCAGGACCCTGCTGAGCAAGAGGCATTCAGAGGGTTGTGTTGGCTGACTCAGTATCATTGGGTGGGCAAACATTTATAAGAAGTAAACAAAAAATCAATGGCCAACCTGCTTGTCACCTGTGAGTCCTTCCAGGGAACCGGATGTAGCTCTCCACCCTTACTGGCCATCTGGCACAGCTGAAGAGGAGGACAAACACTCCCTTTAAACAGAAATATTTCAAAGTACACAATTTTAGACTAGGCTACAGTTATCGTTCTCATATTGAGGTCAAAAGCAATAATGAAACAATTTTAGGTCAAGGGGTTAAAGATCTATGATAAACTACCTCTGATAAGTTGGGAAAATGTGTGCCTATATTTTCGTATATATAATGGTAAAGAAAGACTTGCCATAGCTAACATTTTCCAAAGAGAGAAATCGAAAGGAGATGTACAGCAATGGGATCATTTAAGATTTCTGTTTTCATCTTGACTCTTACCCTTCTAAAGGGGGCCCTGAGCAATTCACTCATTCAACTGAACAATAATGGCTACGAAGGCATTGTCATTGCAATTGACCCCGACTTACCAGAAGATGAAACACTCATTCAACAAATAAAGGTAAGCTCAAAATGGTAATCATCCATGCTTTTTCTTAAAACAAAAAATTAAGCAGAATGTTGTGATAGCAAGTTCTTGTGTGTGTGTGTGTGTGTGTGTGTGAGAGAGAGAGAGAGAGAGAGATTACTGTATTTGGTACTATTTTTATTTATTTATTATTAAATTATAACTGTGTACATTAATGCAATCATGGGGCACCATACACTGGTTTTATAGACCATGTGATATATTTTCATCACACTGGTTAACATAGCCTTCCTGGCATTTTCTTAGTTATTGTGTTGAGACATTTACATTCTACATTTAGTAAGTTTCACATGTACCCTTATAAGATGCACCATAGGTGTAGCAAGTTCCTTTATTCCAGCTGCATGACACTGGAAAGTTATTTTATGTCTGAGTGTCAACTTCTTCATCTGTAAAATGGAAATAGTATCACTTAACCATTAGGATTCTTTTGAGGAATGAGATAATAAGTGTAATGCACGTAACTCATTTTTGGCACTTTATAAATGACTTAGTCTGTATTTACTGCTGAAGATTATTTCACTGAAAATCATTTAGTTTTACAGTGAGGCTGAGTTAACTGCATTTGGCAGATATTGTGAGATGTGCAGAGGTCCATTCCTGTGCCTGATTTTCCAATGGGGCATGTTACACTCTCCTTTTATTCTCCTGATTCTAAGCCCCTTCCTTGTGATCCTTAATAAGAACCCAGAAAATCTGGGATTTAAAGAACCACTCTGATTCTACCCATTTTATCAGCTCTAATCCAGTGGATCCTGTTCAGGAATCTCTTGTTATCTCTTCTGTGGAGGAAGGAAAGGCAAGACTTCCTGTGCTGGCAGAGGCATCTCCACTGTCTGCAGGTGAAAGGATTAAAAGTCTTGTATGACAGCAGACAGCTAAAAATAAGGGAAATTCTTTTAAAAGAACATCCTGGAATCTGGCTGTACCACATACAGAGACAGAGTACCAGGGAATAATTAGTATCCACTTCCTAGGATTTTGTGAGAATCAAATTTTAAAATGCATGAATATGAGGGGAAGCTGGGTGAGAGTATATAAGAACACTGTACAATTTTTTGCATGTTCTTTTAATCTAAAACTATTTCAAACCCTTAAAAAAGACTTCAAAAATGTATGCACAGTGCCTGGTAGGTAGTAAGAACTCAATAAATGGTGGAGAGAGTCATCAGTCATCAATCATCAGTCCTCTTTTTATTTCTCTGGAGATAGTAGGGTCCTCCACAAAGATTCCTTGCTCTAAGTGGAGGCAAACCCAGAAAGGTGGAGTTTGGAGAGAAAACAATCTCTCTCTGCCAGGAGTTTGTAGCTAAAGAATTGCAGCAGCAGGAGGTGGCGAATGGAGGGGAGGCTTCTGCCCACCATAAAGCATTCCCACTAAACTGAAAGACTCGTGACTCCACATGTCCCTTTTCCATATTGACAAATAACTAGTCTTTGGAAATGTGAAATATAGATGTAAATTTGAATGACTAGTAATATAATCTATTTTCAGTCATAATTGTTATATATGTTCTTTTTTCTGCCCAGGACATGGTGACACAGGCATCTCCATACCTGTTTGAAGCTACAGAAAAACGATTTTATTTCAAAAGTGTTGCCATTCTGATTCCTAAAAAATGGAAAACAAAACCTGACTATGTGAGACCAAAACTCGAGACCTACAAAAATGTGAGAATACCAAGTTCTTCTTTCGAATTCAGTTTTCTTCTGGAACTCAGATTATTTTTTTAAATCAAAATACTCTAGAATAAAATAAAATTGCTTTAAAATTAATAAGGCTAATTCGTTTGCTAAGATTTGATGATGATACAAGTTTTTTCTTAAATTTTAGGCTGATGTCCTGGTTGCTGCACCTAATCCTCCAGGTAATGATGAACCCTACACTGTACAGATGGGAAAGTGTGGAGAAAAGGGTGAAAGGATTCATTTCACTCCTGACTTCTTAGCAGGAAAAAAGTTGCGTGAATATGGAGCAATAGGTATGAAATACTCTATATTTCTCATAAGACTTAACTATTTTATGTTAAAGGTGGAATAACAATAGCATTATCTTTGTAAATAAGCACATATAGTACAAATAAACTATTAGGAATAAACTAATAGAGTGGGGGTTTTTTTACTTAGAATATGCTTTTATTTATTTATTTTTTTTTTTCAGTTTTTGGCCTGGGCTGGGTTTGAACCCACCGCCTCCGGTATATGGGGCCAGCGCCCTACTCTTTTGAGCCACAGGTGCCACCCTGGAATATGCTTTTTATTTATAATTTTTAGCTAGAATTTCTCAGCTAGGAGTTTAATTTCTTATTTTGAATACCTGTGGAAATATAGTATTTGTAAATTTTATGTTACTATAGTACCATGTTATAATTATAAAATTGTTTTATGTAAGTTTCTACGGATCTATAATGGTACTCAACTGAATGAAAACTCCTGCCTGCAATTCACGTAGTAGCCACCAGATGGCGGATATGTACAGTCTCAGATATTCATGTGCATTCAAATTATCAACAGATCTTATTAAAATGGGTGTTCCCATTCAATAGATGTGGAGTGGAACTCAAAAATCTGTATTTTTAGAATGTAAAACGATGGACAATTGAGACTCAAGGAGGGGATGTGATGGGGTGAATAGTGGTATGTTGCTTGGTGGATACAATGTGTGTTGCTTCAGTGATACACAGACTGAATGCTCTCACTTCACCTCAATGTAATATTATCAATGCAGTAAATTACACTTGTACCCCATGAATATATACAAATTAAAAATAAATTAGCAAAAATGAATCTACATTTTTAACAAGGGCCCAGGTGCTGTTGATACACCTTGCATAACGAAGTATCCTTCCACTGCCAAAAACCTGCCACCAAAGAAAAAAGTCCAGCCTTCCTTCCCAAAATAAACTCTGTCTTCGCTATATGAGCTACATAGAGCAGTATTTGAAGGAAATATTAAATGGTGTGTTTGTAAAATGTACTTTCCAAATGTGATTAGTTACTAAATAACTAGTACTAAAATTCTTATCTCAGAAAAAGATTTGGATCCTTCAGAACCAGTTTGATTTTATTTAAACACACAAGACAGAGAAAACAAACAAGCAAAAAAGAAAAAAAAAACCTATCACCTCCATGCCCCACACTCAAATACAACCCAAGAGCAATTAAAAACCTTATCAGAAAGAGGTGTCAAACCTATCTCTTTATTGTTTTGTAACACTCCATTTCACCGTAGTAATAGGAACAGACAATTCCCACTGTCTGGCTGACCAAATATGTGCTGAATTGATTCACCTAACTGCCCTGTCCTACTCCTGAGACCTTTCCAGCCATCACAATCACGTGTAATGTCATTCCTTTGTGTCTCCTTTGGACACTGTGACTCCTCTCCTGCTCCCTCACAATCTTTTCTTACCTTTAAGAAAACATCAGTCTAATGGAAAGCACTCTTTCCAGTTTATTTTAAATAAAAGAATAATACATTATATCTGGCACCTACAGAATAAAAGTAAATCTTTTGTGTGGGACATTAAAGTTGCCTTTGTAAGCCCCTCTTCACATAACCCTCCCAAATCAGCCCCTCTTGGAATTTACATTCTGGAAAAACTGAGCTGTACCTAGTTACTCAGGTTTCATTCTAACAAATATCACTGAGGCCTGTTAAGTTCTAAACTCTATGTGTCCAGATACGACAATGAAGAAGTTGTATCATCTGCCCTCCTGGACACCTGTCTAGTGTGGGAGACCAGCCAGGAAGCAGCAGTGACAATTTAACACGATGAGTGCCTAACGGGAGATAATGAAAGTGACAGAAGCACCTGGCTGGGTCTGAGTATGGGCAAGGAGGATTCTAGGTTAACAAAAGTTGATTTTGAAAGAAGAATGGGAGTCATCCAGGCAGAGATAGGAAGAGGGTATTTCAAGCAAAGAGAAAACATGCAAAAAGGACCAGAGACGAACAAGACTGGGGTGAAAACTGCAAAGTAAAGGAGTTCAGGAATTCATCGCAATGATGGCGTTTTGGAAGTGGGTGGAGAATAGCAATAACTAAGGCTGTAGAGAGGAGCAGAGCCTGAATTACCAGGGACCTTGTACACCAGGTTGAGAAGTTGGACTTAGCCCTGAGCACAACGGGGAAGCCTTGGAGGCTGGAGACCAGGAGGCCAGCTGGGTGGCTACTGCAGTAAGTCAGGAGTAAACAGCAATGCAATGCAACTGGAAAGGCGAGAATGGATCAAAGCAAAAAGGCAGAGGTGGAGTAGGCAGGCTTTGAGTTTGATCAGTTATGGGCCATGAAGGAGAAGGGCCTATTGGGATGCTGCCCTACTGCTCTGTGAACGCCTCTGTTGCCCCCGCAGCCTGCGCTGACCACCCTACACTTGCATTTCAGTTATCTGATCATGCGTGTCCTCCACTAGACCACAGGCTATTGAGGTCAGACAGTTGTTTCATCTTTGTATGAATACCTGCCTGGCACTTAGGAGGCACCTGATAACATTTGATGAACCAAAATAAGTATTTATATTTTACAGAAATGTACAGTTGTCATATTAGATCTAAGAAAATCAAGTCTTTAACTAAAAAAAAAAAAATTAACAAAGCATAATAACTTCCAAAGACCTGCTTTCGCTCTATGTGAGAAGGTAATCTTGCCATTCTTAGTGTAATTAGGTGTTTAAAATATTTTCTCACAGGCAGAGTATTTGTCCATGAATGGGCTCATCTACGATGGGGAGTATTTAATGAGTATAATAACGACCAGAAATTCTACTTATCCAATGGAAAAAACAAACCAGTGGCGTATGTATATTTTGATTTAACTTTTCACTAATTATTTTCAATTGAACCCATTTTTTTCTTGAATTGATTACTTTCAAAAATATTAGTCTCCTGTCTTACTTTCTACATCTTACAAACTATATCTAATAACATTGCCGCTTAGTTCCTTTTTCTTTTCAGATTTCCACAAAACTGACACTTTTGCTTACTTTACAAGTACATCAATTAATTGAACTCTTCATTCTTTAGCTATAAATTATTGCACATTTTTTTAAGGTGTACTAACTCTAATAAATTTAGATGTGCTATGGTCAGTGTTTCTATCATTCTGGGGTAGAATCAGTGACATAAGCAGGCCTGGTGGGGCAGAACGATACGTGGACCCCATCAGTACATAGGGGTCTAGGAAGGATGGAACTTATCTGAAAAGCAATCCAAAAATGCTGCCAGTTTGAATTAAACCATGTATGATGTCAGCAGACATCAAACCAAACACCTGGAAAGTACCCTTGGCTGCCGTGATTTGACGGGCATGTTCTTGCAAGCTATAGTTTCAGTATGTATAAACTGCTTTAGTAGGAACATAAGTGATGGGAAACTTTCCAGTTTATTTTAAAGAGCATAATTCAGATGCTAAAACCTGATAGAAAGACTGAAACAAAATTCTGTAGATTCAGCTCACTAAAACGATAGGGCAAAGATTTTAAATGAAAAGATAATAAATTACCTCTAGAAGAATTAAGGGAACAACAAACGCACGAAGGCCAAGTAGGATGTCTTCCAGAAATCTGAAAATGTTTTAGTATTAGTCAAGTACAGGGTGGCCACAAAGTTTGTTTGCAATTTAACATTCAGCTGAACCAATTTTAACAGACCATTTAACTTGGCACACGAACTTTATGTAATTAATATAGTACACCAAACAAAGAAGAAAAATAAATGATTATTCTAATATATTCTCAAAAGAAACTTGATAGGAGTATACATTTGTTTCTGAGTTAAAAGACAACAACCTCTTGTTAAAGAACAGAAGTTGGTGCCACACCCGCTCCATTTCTGGGTCCCTCTTGCTTTCCCGCTGGCTCATAAAGGAGAAGCACTCAGCTTTGGTTCACTTACTGTCTTGACTTGATACAACTGTTTCAAAAGGGGCTGCACTAGATCTTGGCTTCTCTTGTCTCCCAAAGAACATTACTGCTCTCCATTTTTCCCTTTCTTTCTTTTTTTTTTTTAATTGTTGGGAATTCATTAAGGGTACAAGAAACCAGGTTACCCTGATTGCACATGTTAGGTAAAGTCCGTCTTACAATTGTGCCTTGCCCCCAAAAGGTGTGTCACACACCAAGACCCCACCCCCCTCCCTCCTTCCCTCTCTCTGCTCTTCCTTACCCCCACCCTCTCCCTCCTTCTCCCTCTCTGTTCTTCCTTTCCCCCACTCCCCTCCCTCCTTCTCTCTCTCTCTCTCTGCCCTCTCCTTCCCCCACCCCCCACCATGTCCTTAATTGTCAGTAATTGAATACATATGATTCATGCTTCTCCATTCTTGTGATGATTTACTAAGAATAATGTGTTCCACTTCTGTCCAGGTTAATGTAAAGGCTGTAAAAGTCTCATTTTTTTTTTTTTTTTGGGGGGGGGGGCAGGGCTGGGTTTAAACCCACCACCGCTAGCCTATGGGACGGGCACCCTACTCCCTGAATAGTATTCCATGGTGTACATATACCACAGCTTGTTAATCCATTTCTGGGGGACATTTAGACTGTTTCCACACTTTGGCAATTGTAAATTGAGCTGCAATAAACAGTCTAGTGCAAGTGTCCTTATGATAAAAGGATTTTTTTTCCCTAAGAAAGGAAATAGCAGAGAATATTAACAAATGGAAGAACATACCATGCTCATGGCTGGGAAGAATCAGAAAAAACCTTGTATAGCTAAGGCAATTCTTACTAATAACAAAGCTGGGGGTTTTAGCATACCAGACTTTAGGCTGTACTACAAGGCCATAGTGGTCAAGACTGCATAGTACTGGCACAAAAATAGAGACATAGACATTTGGAATCAAATAGAAAACTAGGAAATGAAGCTAACATCTTACAACCACCTAATCCTCGATAAACCAAACAAGAACATACACTGGGGGAAAGACTCCCTATTCAATAAATGGTGCTGGGAGAACTGGATATCCACATGTAAAAGACTGAAACTGGACCCACACTTTTCTCCACTCACAAAAATTGATTCAAGGTGGATAAAGGACTTAAATTTAAGGCATGAAATGATAAAAATCCTCAAAGAAAGCATAGGAAAAACACTGGAAGATATCAGCCTGGGGAAAGACTTTATGAAGAAGACTTCTGTGGTAATCGCAACAACAACAAAAATAAACAAATGGGACTTAATTAAACTGAAAAGCTTCTATACAGCTAAGGAGACAACAACCAAAGCAAACAGACAACCTACACAATGGGAAAGGATATTTGCATATTTTGAATCAGACAAAAGCTTGATAACTAGGATCTATAGAGAACTCAAATTAATCCACATGAAAAAAGCCAACAATCCCATA
>CAUYPK010031088.1:0-16120 GCA_963574355.1 Loris lydekkerianus
GGACGGGCATGACCCTCTCTGCAGCTATCAACACAAGGGGACGGGCATGACCCTCGCTGCAGCCAGCAACACAAGGGGACGGGCATGACCCTCGCTGCAGCCAGCAACACAAGGGGACGGGCATGACCCTCTCTGCAGCCATCAACACAAGGGGACGGGCATGACCCTCGCTGCAGCTATCAACACAAGGGGACGGGCATGACCCTCGCTGCAGCTATCAACACCAAGTAGACGGGCATGACCCTCGCTGCAGCTATCAACACCTAAGGGGACAGGGCAGGCTTGCGATGATCCCTCCAGCTCAGCTTTCAGCCTGCCAGGAACACAAGTGTTTTCTGGCATTTCACTTATTCCACTATATTCCTTTTCAATTTTTTTTTTTTTTTTTTTTTTTTTTTTTATACTGAGTATCACTTTGTCTCCCATGGTACAGTGCCATGGCATCATAGCTCATAGCAACCTCAAACTACTGGGCTTAAGCAATTCTCTTGCCTTAGCCTCCTAAATAGCTGGGACTATAGGTGTTTGCCACAATGCCCAGCTATTTTTAGAGACAGGGTCTCACTCTGGCTCAGGCTAGTCTTGAACCTGTGAGCTCAGGTAACTCGCCTGCCTCAGCCTCCTGAGTGCTGGGATTACAGGCATGAGCCACTGCACCTGAACTCTGAAAATCAAAATCAATTCATCTTAGAAATATGAACGTGGTTTTTTTGTTTGTAGAGTGCTGTGGCATCACAGCTCACAGCAACCTCCAACTCCTGGGCTTAGGCGATTCTCTTGCCTCAACCTCCTGAGTAGCTGGGACTACAGGCACCTGCCACAACACCTGGCTATTTTTTTGTTGTAGTTTGGCCCAGGGCAGCTTCGAACCGCCACCCTCAGTATATGGGGCCGGCGCCCTACCCACTGAGCCACAGGTGCCACCCAAAAGTGGTTTTTATTTCTAAAGAATTTCAAAGAAACAAAAGACTTTACTCAGCAGTGATGTGCTTGGATAACTAGGAGTGAGGAGGAAGTGGGTAAGGAGGAGGGAAGAACATTTCACAAGGAGTCCAGTCCCTGGTACAGCTCCAAGAGGGACACTGAGTCACTGCCCCTCTGAGCAGGTGGCCTCTCCAGAACTCATTTTTCTCACATGTCAAATGGAATAAGGTCCCGCAGGGAGAGGGGCTGCCTATCCGGAGAGGTGTTGGCCCTCACCGCCTTTGCCAGAGCAACTCTGCCTCCATCCATCTTTTACATTTAACATTTAGGCAAGATTTTATTTGAATAACGGGTACCATGGTGTTGTAGCCACCTCTGAAGAGATGTGCCCTGCCCATGGCTCTCAGAACTGTCCACCATGCTGGCAGAGTTGATATGTTTATACTTCATGACCTGAGATTAGACTTGTGTTGATTTTATAAGAGATAGACCCCTGTCCCAGGGAGCTGGTCTGATTCTCCCAACCCAGAATTTGAAAATGAGTCAAATTGGGTCAAAGTCAGTCTCTCTGTTAGAGCCTGAACAGGAAGGAACCTGTCGACCCCAGAAACTGCTGCTGCCGCTGGAGGCAGCCATATTGGATTGCTCAATGGATCCACAGAGCAGCAGCCTGGAGCTCAAATTCCGCTACACCCTGCCCTCAGGTACCACGCTCTCCTACAATAAATTTCTCCTGTTTTCCTTAGACTGTATCAAAGAGCTTCTGTTAAAAGCTTTAAAAAGCACTAGCCATGGCCAGGCACAATGGGTCACCCTTGTAATCCCAGCACTTTGGGAGGCCACGGTGGGAGGGTTACTTCAGGCCAGGAATTCAAGACCAGCTGGGGCAACATACCAAGACAGCATCTCAATAAAAATAAATACGTGAATAAATAAGCCAGGTATGGTGGTGTGCACCCAGAGTCATACTCACTTGAGAGGCTGAGGCAGAAAAACCATTTGCGCCCAGGCATTAGAGGCTATAGTGAGCTATACTTCCATCACTGCACTCTAGCCTGGGTAACAGAGTGAGACTCCGTCTTGAAAGAAAGTGAGAGGCAAGGGAGGGAGGGAGGAAAGATTGGACAATCTCATCTAAAAGCTTCTTCCCAGCTTTAAGAAACAAGATCAGCATGCCCAATGCAATATACCTTATCTCCCCAGGGCCACATTCTGTTTTTTAAAATAACGATGATTTCTAAATAGATGGTAGTCTTATGAATTGTTATGAAATGTTCAATACAGCATGGCATAGGGCGGCACCCGTAGCTCAGTGGATAGGGTGCTGGCCACATACGCAGAGGTTCAAAGGTTCAAACCCGGCTCAGGCCAGTGAAAACAATGACAACTGCAACAAAAAAATAGCTGGGCATTGTGGTGGGTGCCTGTAGTCCCAGCTACTTGGGAGGCTGAGGCAAGAGGATCACTTGAGCCCAAGAGTCTGAGGTTGCTGGGAGCTGTGACGCCACAGCACTCTACCCAGGGCAACAGCTTGAGACTCTGTCTCAAAAAAAAAAAAAAAAAACATATATACACACACATATATATATATATATATTTAGTGTGGCATAAAGTGACTCAGTACATATTAATGTTATCACCTCCATTAGTGACATATTTGAAAGTTGCTTATAAAGCTGGGTGCAGTGGCTCACGCCTGTAATCCCAGCACTCTGTGAGACCAAAGAGAGAAGATTGCTTGAGCCCAGGAGTTGGAGACCAGCCTGGGCAAGAGCAAGTCCCCATCTCTATTAAAAATAGAAAAAGTTAGTCAGGTGTTATGGCAGACACCTATAGTCCCAGCTACTTGGGAGGTTAAGGTGGGCAGATCACTTGAGCCTGGGAGTTTGAGGTTGCTGTGAGCTAGGCTGACGCCATGGCACCTCATGGTCTCACCAGTCTAGGGTGAGAGTGCTATTCTGTCTAAAAAAAAAAAAAAAAAGAAAGAAAACAAATGTATCTGTCCTGAAATCTTCCATCCAAGGGTTTACACATCTGTGCACAGGCTAGTTTATTCATTTGTCCATTTCTCCATTTTCTTAGATGCTCTAGATTTATCAAAGAAGAAGATGGCAAAAATCCCTTCACTAAGAGCTTCTAGGGTAGAATTTGAAGAACTCACAATGTTAAGTCTGTTTCCTGAATCGGGTTTTCTTACTTTGGAGGACACCCAAGCCCCGAAGTTGCAGGTTGCTGTGAGCTGTGACACCACAGCACTCTACTGAGGGCGATAAAGTGAGACTCTGTCTCTTAAAAAAAGAAAAGAAAAGAAAAAGTTACATATACTCAGTATGAGAAAAGACTATCAAGGCACTTCAGTGCTTATCACAGTTCGGGTCACAATTCAATAGTGGCCTCTAAAACCAGTATTTTGTCTTTTTTTCCACTAGAGTGTGTCATCAGTGCCATGTAGTGTGTGTGTGTTGAGCAAAGATGCCGAATGAGTATCTCGCTATGGGTCCCAGTCAAGGCAGCCTGCCTGGGCTCTTGGCCAGCCCTTCTGCTGTCCCCTCCCTCTCCTCACTCCTCAACCCCACACATATGCACACGTAAAAATGCACCCCAGAACTCCCGCACAGCATTGTGCTTGCCCACAATCTCAGCAACAGTCTGGATACTGGTAGGAGGGTTCGAATTTCCAAGACTGACCCAACCGTGGGCTTCTCTCCTCCAAGTACCACCTCTGCTGTTGGCCAGTCCTGCTACACTTGATTCTCAACACCCATCTGTTTGTCTTTTGGTTTTTGATTTTGGGGTTCCTTGCAGGAGGTGGGAGGGAGTGCGGGTGGCTGAGAATCAGTAGAGTCCAGGAAACCAGAGGTGAAACCCCTGGTGGCTGGGCATGGAGCTACCAGAGTGGGAGCTGTCCCCTACTCACCATTCTTCCAGGTACAAAGGGTTCCAGAGGGTCCTGGCACATTACTGCTTTTAACTCCTTACCAGTAAGTAGTAGTCCCTGTCAGCTACTGCCCTGCCTGGGAAACAGCAATCTAATTGAAAAGTTTTTTTTCTATATATATGTGATACAGAATAACCATTTTAGGGAGGGGAGATGAATGTGCTTTCACATAATGGGTGCAACATAGGGGTGTGTGGCACTCCTGGTGATGGGCTAAACCACAACTTGGACTTCACCTAAAAAAAGCAAGCAATTAACCTACCTGTGTGTATCCTCATATTAATCTGAAATAAAAACAAAATAACCACTTTACGTAACTGTTTTCTTCACTGACAGGACCATGCCCCAGGGCTGTCTTTGGCATCATAATGAGGCTGCGAGTCGAAGTGGCAGCCTCTTGCAGGAACTTGTTAAAAGGCTGGGCATGGTGGCTCGCGCCTGTAATCCTAACACTCTGCGAGGCTGAGGTATATGGACCACATGAATTCAGGAGTTCCAGACCAGCCTGACCAAGAGCGAGAACCCATCTCTACTAAAAATAGAAGAAAGGTGAAGAAAAGACGCAATGCGAGAAGAGAGGGAAGACTTTGCCAACTAAATGGAGTGCCTAGAGGATTCTGTGACTCTCTGGGAAGCAAAAAACTAGGGCCCGGCACAGTGAGAACGGAAGGCTGGGAAGCCAGTGGCCCCTGAGCTGGTGTAGCCCTGTGGAGGGACAGGAGTGGCTGCCCTCCGCTGCCCACACTCCCCAGACCTGCTCCCCAGTGTCCTGGGATTCTCGGAATTCCAAAGCCCAGCAAATAACAACAGCAGTGTTTGTGGCATTTCAGAGCAAGCCTGGAAACTTTTAAATGTCAAAATGAATGATGTGGAGAGACTTGTGGGAGAAGCACAGAGGCAGAAGCTGAGCTGAGGCAGGGGGTTGCCGGGGGGAGTGCTGCTTAACACGCCCGTGGGCTCCAGGCCTTTTAATAAAAGGATACTCAGAAGCAGGAAAACATCTTGAGCTGTCACGAGAAGCAGTGATGTGGCAAAAATGGGAAGATTAATGTGCTCCCGATGGGAAAGCCGGGGAACGTGTTATTGATTTTATCGAGGATCTACTGACTGATTTGCCAAAGGGTGTCTCTGAGCAGAGTGTGCTGTTGTCCCAGACGAGAGGAGCCAGACCACAGACTCTGAAGACACGCGCAGACCCCACCTTGCTAAGAGCCTGTAGCCACACTGAAGGCCAGGTGTCATTCCTTTTCCATGCTCCATGGTGGCCCTCCACAGGAGAAGGGAGACTCTGAGCCTCTCCAAGCCCTTTATGCCCTGAGTGATGAGGCGTCCTGCACCGCCAGCCAGGAAACCCAACCTCCCTTGCCTCAGTCTTCTCACTTGTGAGATGACAGGCTGAGGCTGATGACGTCTCCCTTGGACAGCAAGAGTCTATGACACTCAGAAATACGAATCCTGAGGTTTAACCTGTTGACCATGAAGTGAGCCCTTATCATTCTGAATCATGTTTCAACTTCCAGAGTACTTCCATCATCTAAACCTCATAACAATCCTGCAAATTAAAAAGTTCCAAGCGGCTCACACCTGTAATCCCAGCATATGGGGAGGCCAAGGTGGAGCTCAGGAGTTCAAGACCAGCCTGGGCAATGTCGCAAGACCCTATCTCTACAAAAAGTTGTTTTATTTTTATTTTCAGCACAATTCACAATTGCAAGATATGGGATCAACCCAAATGTCCAATTCTTGAACGGATTAGCAAAATGTGGTATATGTATGCCGTGGAGTACTACTCAGCCGTGAAGAAGGATGAATTAAGGCCTTTTGCAACAATTTGGGTGGAACTGGAGATCATTCTCCTAAATGAATTATCTAAAGAATGGAAAAAATGCCACATGTACTCACTATTAAATTACAACTAACCAATGAGCACACATGTTCACAGAGGGAAGTAAAACTCAATGGAAATCAAACGGGAAGGGTGAGAAGAGGAGGAGGGAAAACCCACCTAACGGTTTTACAGTGAACACTGTCTGGGTGAGGGGCATATTTATAACCCTAACTCAAACACTGCAAAAGTGATCCATGTAACCAAAATCATCTGTACCCTCATAATACTCAGAAACTAGAAAAGATTCATAAAAGTTTGAGACCAAGAGAGATGTTTATACCATTACCCAGAACTGAGGTCTTCAGAGCAAATCTGTGTTCCTTCCATATGTGTAGTGGCCTAGGGAAAGCAGCATCCCCGAAAAAGGTCATGGGCTTTTTATAGGATGGGTCATGAGGACATCCCTGGCCAGGGCTAAGGACTTCAAGCTCCTGGCACTGGCTCACTTTCACTCCTTCACGCCCCCAGCCACCTTTTGCTTAGTTCTGCTTTCCTGCAAGAGCGTCACTTTGCCCGAGCCTGTGGGAATGTTTGCCAGCTTTAATGCCCTGTAGGCCCTAATAGGGAAGCAAGTGTCTTCTCAGGGAAGAATCACCAGTGCCTGACATTTTGGCGTAAAGATCTGGGGCTGGCTGCACCATCTCATCCTTTTGCAGCTCCTTTCATAGTTCCTGGCATTCTCATGGACTCTGTCCCAGCCCCAACTCAGCCCTACCTTCCCCGGCCCCCAGAGCTGGTGGCCAGCATCACCCCAGCTTGGACAGTGACATCACCCCCTATTGATCACCTCCCAGGCAGACCAGCCCTACCCAACTCTGAGTAAGCACAGGAGTCCACTTGATGATTATGAAATGGGGTGGGAGGGAATAGTCCCCGGGGGAGGGGGGTCCCTTCCATCTAGCATATGTCAAATTAAAAGTGGGGCTTCCAGGTCACCAATAGCAACCCGAATGTTGCAGCCCCACTTCCT
The DNA here is from genome assembly GCA_963574355.1 of Loris lydekkerianus. Taxonomy (NCBI): domain Eukaryota; kingdom Metazoa; phylum Chordata; class Mammalia; order Primates; family Lorisidae; genus Loris; species Loris lydekkerianus. The sequence goes on from CAUYPK010031088.1 coordinate 6,721, forward strand.
CAAAAGGAGCTGCTACAGAGACCAGGGTCCCTGACATCATTGTCATCCTGTCTCTCGTGGCCTCTGACACTCTCAAGGAATAGTAGATGAACTTTAAGATTGGCTCCAAGGCCACCACCCTACTCCCCTACCTCCCAGCACCTTAGTGGGAAAGCATTTTAGCTTGGTCACCTGCCATTAAAAAAAAAGAAGAAGAAAAAGAAGGAAAGAAAGAAAAAAACTCTGATGCCTCATAAACATCACTCCACCCCAGACTGCTGAGACCATGATCACACAAGCCAATGGCAGAATAGGCTGCCACCTTCTGTCCTGACCCCACAGCATCTCTTGACTCTTGTCAGAGAGCAAATGGCTCTGGCAGAAAGGGGAGTGTGGGGCTGGCTTCCTGTGGCCAGGCATGTTTTCTGAGGGCTCCCAAATGATTAGTGACTCACATGTGTTGCCTATTCCAGAGAGGACCCAGTCTCACCTCCCTCCTACAGCCCCAGCTCTGGTATTTTTGCTCTCCAGGTGATCAGGCGGCTGGTTTAGTTACCCACAGCAACACTGACCGGTAGTGACTGGGACAGTTGGGCAGTGCCTGTGTTCAGCTGGACAGGGAAGGGAGTGTTCTGATGGAGTCTAAACAGCTCGATCCCCCTGCAGAGAAGGGATAGCAGCAAATTAGACCCTCTAGAGCAAAGCTGCAGGATCCCCAATCCCAGCTCTCTGTGCAATCCTGGGTCCCGATCTAGTGGACCAGCCCACACAGCATGAGGTCAGGTGAGAAGGAAGAAGGGTCCAGCATAAGGGCAACTCCAGCTGCCTGCCCTGCATAAGGGCCAAGGTATGCCCTGTCCCTGGCCAGACCCACAGGGCCAGGCAGTTGACAGGGTGGCTGGGTGTGTGCCACCTGTCATAAATGTCTCCTAAGATGTGCCGGTTCTGGGCAGCACCTCTGGCTCAGTGAGTAGGGCACTGGTCCCATATACTGAGGGTGGTGGGTTCAAATGTGGCCCTGGCCAAACTGCAACAAAAAAATAGCCAGGCGTTGTGACAGGCGCCTGTAGTTCCAGCTACTCGGGAGGCTGAGGCAAAAGAATCGCCTAAGCCTAAGAGCTGGAGGTTGCTGTGAGCTGTGACTCCATGGCAGTCTACCAAGGGCGACAAAGTTAGACTCTGTCTCTACCAAAAAAAAAAAAAAAAAGATGTGCCAGTTCCCCCGAAGCCATTATTACCCATTGATATCACTAAAAAGTCATCTTACCATGGGCTAAAATGAGGAGTGAGACAAAGATATATTTTACCCTAAAGGAAAAGGTTTCTGGCAGTAACCGGTGAATAAAAGGCAGCAGACCCCATCATCAGCTCAGCCTGTCAGGCTGGGTGGGGGCCAGCTCGCTGCATGGGCACAGCCACTCCCACGGCCAAGCAGGGCACCGAGCCAGACCTCTGTGTCTGGCAGAATCAGATCCTGTTGAAGGGACGGGTGGATGAGGGGGCACAGGGCCCCTAGCTGGGGCCCAGCCAGCCTGCCCTGGAGTGGAGAGGCCACTAGGAAAGAAGGTGCCCACTCCATGCACTAACCTCTGCCTTTAACAACCTACTTCACCCCTCTGAGCCGCCTGCTGGGTTTTTTCTTTTTAGCTGTTTTTTGGCCAGGGCTGAGTTTGAAGCCGCCACCTCCGGCATATGGGGCCTGTGCCCTACTCCTTTGAGCCAGAGGCGCTGCCCAACCACACAGGGGCAGGTACCTCGGCTGACCATGAATGCCTGTCTGCGCTGGCAGATACCAGAAAGATTATGCACTGACCTTTTTTTGCTCATCAGCTTTCATTAGTATTTTTGTAACGTGAGGCCCCAGACAACTTTAGATAAGCATTCACAGTGGCCTCGGGCTACAGCTGTCCTCCCCTGAGAGGACTGGAGGTGACCTATGGAAAGCATCCAGGACCTAGCACACAGTACCTGTGAGACACTCCTGGGTTATAGTGGTTTCCCCAGAAAGGTGGAAAGGAGCCCCCAGTCTCAGGGCCATTCTCAAAGCACCTGCAGCCCCACAGGACCTGTGCTGACAGGGTTCCAATGGGGGAGGAAGGGACTCTGGAGTTAGGGCTGCGAGGTCAGACCCTGGCTGTGGAAATCAGCAGAGACCTGCCCCCCACACCCTTTCCTGGCAGTAAGGCCCTCTGCAGCTGCCCACAGGTGTCACTTAGATTTTGCAAGTGCAAGGTCCTGATCTTTAAAGAACCACTGCCACACTCTGGCAACGGCAAGGAAGTGCCCTCGACTGCTGGTCTGTCTACCAGGGGCGCAGGGCAAAGGAGGGTGTTGGGGGATGGGGTGGGGACAGCAAGCCTAAAGCTGTCACAAGGACGTGGCTGTAGCCCCTCTACGTCCAGAGACCACCCAGTGCCTGAGCATCGACTGTGGCCCTGCTCACTCCCCTTAGTCCCTAAGCTCCGCGGTGGCGCTGTGGCCCCGTCTCCCTCGACTGTAATCACCTTCCTTCCTTCCTTCCCGGCCTCCTAGGGGCTGGGCTGCGAGCTCCGGGAAGCGGAGCACCACCGGCTGGGCCGTCTTGGCATCTGCTGCAATGCCTTGTGCATAAGCAAGCCTCGATACTTGTTTGAGGAACGAATAAAGGAGTGAATGATGCGCACAAACACGGATGTCGCTAACACTCATGTGTTCAGGGGATTAAACCCGCAGCACGGCGCTGGAACGCGGGCTGAGGGGCGAGGGCGTCGCAGTACCGTGGCCGGGCACTAGATGGCGCCCATGCACACCAAGAAGGAGCCGCGGGGCGTGGCCTTGCCCGGGTCTGTGGGCCGAGGAACATGGCGGCCGCGCATCTGCAAGGTCCCCTAGTCTGAAAATGAGATCTTGCAGAAATGAGCCCATTTCAGCAGATCATACTGTCTTAGAGTTCTCCGGAGAAACAGAACCAATACGATACGTACCGGTGTATACAAAGAGATTAAATATAAGGAATTAGCTCTTGCAATTATGGAGGCTGGCAGGTCCCATATCCGCAGGGGGCGCCCGCAGGCGGCCCGCGGGACCTGAAGGTGCCGCAAAGTCCACCCCCGTGATGGAGGGGTTCCTTGTTTGGGACGCTAGTCTTTTTGTTCCGTTCAGACATTCAACTGAGGGGAGCCCATATTTTGAGGACAATCTGAGCTACTCTGGGTTCACCAACATGATTTTATCTTACCCCCAAACATCCTCCCAGCTGACACATAAAATCTCACACACACACACACACACACACACACCTACACCTTGTGTCTCCCTTTCAACGCACCCCCCCCCCCTTCCCCAGATGCCCCATAATGAGTGCAAAATTTTGGAGCAGAGACCTGCTTCCTCTCTAAGAAAGCCTTTCATTCATGTATCGGTGTTTTCCCAACCCCAGAAGGCAGTGCAGGGAATGTGACCCAGGAGTGGCCCTCAACTAAATTCCTGAAGGAACTGCTTCAACCGTGGGGACTATATATGCTGTTTTCAGAATTTTAGTGAACGTTTAAAAATTAGCTGATAGTCCTTAAAGAGCTGTGAATTCATAGTAAGTAATGTAATTAGGGACGAGTAAGTGGGGAGACAGAGGATGGATTTTTATTCTCTTATTCTGAGCACAGCTAATCACTCAGACAGGATAGCCCAATAACTGGAGTCATGTTTACATTTCTCCTGTCAACTAGAAATACCTGCTTGTTCAAAGGGAGCTTCCTGAGTTCCGTCTAATTGTTAAACCAAAACCAGGCTACCGAGGGAAGGTCCTGCCTGTAGACTCAGACTGAACAGTTTCAGCTAAAGCAAGGCACAAACTTACATCAGCTGCTAAATTATTTCCTTTCACCAGGAAAACTGCAAATAGTATTACTGTCAGTAAAATTACCATTTTCCTTCCATGTTGTTTTTTACTTTTATTTTTTGAGAGTCTCACTCTGTCACCCTGAGTAAAGTGACTCATTGTCATAGCTCACAGAAACCTCAGTCTCCTGGGCTCTAGCAATTCTCTTATTTCAGCCTGATGGTTAGCTGGGACTACAGGTGCCGGATACGCCGCCTGGCTAATTTTCTCTATTTAGTACAGATAGTGTGTCCCTCTTGCTCAAGCTGGTCTCAAACTCCTAAGTTCAAGCAATCCACCCGCCTCAGCCTCCCAGAGTGCTAGGATTACAGGGATGAGCCACTGCACCTGGCCTCATGTTGCTTTTTTTTTTTTTTTGAGGTTTTTGTTTTTTGAGATAGTCTATGTTGCCCTCGGTAGAGTGCAACCCCGAACTCTTGGCCTTAAGCAATTCTCTGGCCTTAGGCTCCCAAGTAGCTGGGACTACAGGTGCCTGCCACAATGCCCAGCTATTTTTTTTTTATTGTAGTCATTATTGTTTAGCAGGCCTGGACTGGATTCGAACCCGTCAGCTCCAGTGTATGTGGCTGGCACCCTAGCCGCTGAGCTACAGGCACTGAGCCATGTTGCTGTTTTTTAATTAAACTGTTCTCCAGGGAGAAAAAAAAAAAACCTTTAATTTGTATTTAGACATTGTCAGTGCAATAAAAACATTTTGATTAAAGTCAAATTAGGCCATTTGTAATAGACTCACAAACTACTGGGGGAAATATATAAGATAACCTCTACTTTGCAATGGTTTCTAAACTAAGGCTTCTAAAGACACAATGCGAGTAGTGACTGGGTGGGGTTTCTACCTTGAAAGAGAGCTAGAGCAGCCTGTCCCTTGGTCCACCTGGGAGAGAACAGAGGGACAAAGCAGCATCATCCAAGTGGTGATGCTCCTCTAGGACATCAAACAGCCAAAGTTAACTCCTACGGCTAAGGCCCACTCTGAGCCAGTCCTCACCTTCAAGGATAAAAATCACTTCAGTGAAGTGCAGGGCCTAGCGGACCATGCCACTGCGGGACCAAGGCCCTAGGGACGTTCAACTGAGACTGACTGCAAACTCTGGGGAGGGGGGGGGAGAGAAGGTGGAGAAACGAGAAGGAATTATTTCTGGGATAAAAGAGTTGGCTTGGGTGTGTTGTAGACACAAAGATTTTCACCCCATCAGGGACCCCACGTGGAGTGGGGACTGAAGGATTCTCAAAAAAAAAAAAAAAAAAAAAACCCAAACTGGGGCACTCATCCCAAAATCATGGAGAAAGGGACTTTGGCAAGAAACAACTGGTGTCCAGGGCAGCTGCAGGGACAGGGAGGCAAGTTTGATGGAATGCATAATGTTAAGTTTCATTTCTCCCTTCATTTTCCATCAGTTTGTGATCTTAATGCATGAACTTAATTATGCTCCTGTTACTTTTTTTATCCTTTAACATTTTCTCGACTTCATTGTCCTCATAAGCACAATAGGGACAAATATCTATCTGGGAAGTTTATGAGGATGAAATGTGATAATGTGCCTAATTCATAAGGAATACTCCATGAGTAGTAGTATCTTAACTATTAAGAGTGGTATAATAACTATTTAAAATATATATCTATTTCTTAACATAATTCTATGTTATTATCAAAACTTTGGCCTGAGGTCCAGATTTCCTATTAATTTAAAATGTAGATTTCTGGATCCAATTCCATCTTACTGTCTCAGAAACTCCAAGATAGGCCAGGCGTGGTGGTTCACACCTGTAATCCCAACACTCTGGGAGACCAAGGCAAGGCAGGAGGATCGCTTGAGCTCAGGAGTTCAAGACCAGCCTGAGCTAGAGTGAGACCCCCGTCTCTAAAAATAGATGGGCACTGTGGCGGGTGCCTGTCGTCCCAGCTACACAGGAGGCTGGGGCAGGAGGATTACTTGAGCCCAAGAGTTTGAGGTTGCTGTGATCTATGACCACAGCAAAGTCAGTAAGACTGTCGCCAAAAAAAAAAAGGGGGGTGGGGTGGGGCAGCGGCTGTGGCTCAAAGGACTGTGGCTCCACACACTGGAGGCGGTGGGTTCAAACCCAGCCCCAGCCAAAAACTGCAAAAAAAAAAAAAAAAAAGGGCTTGGCACCTGCAGCACAGTGGTTATGGTGCCAGCCACATACACTGAAACTGTTGAGTTTGAACCTGGCCCAGACCAGCTAAACAACAACTGCAACAAAAAATAGCAGGGCCTTGTGGTGGGCACCTGTAGTCCCAGCCAGCTGGGAGGCTGAGACAAGAGAATCACTTAAGCCCAAGAGTTGGAGGTTGCTGTGAGCTGTAATGCTACAGCACTCTACCAAGGGCAACATAGTGATACTCTTGTCTCCAAAAAAAAAGTAAGAATAAAAGAAATTAAGAGAAAAACTCTGAGATGGGGCCCTGGAATCTGCATTTTAACAAGCTCTCCCCAGTAATTGTGTCGTATACTGATGTACGTTCCTGAAGTTGAAATAGATAACTCATTGTATGGTCGTACAATGTCCAGTCTAAAATACTATAATCCAGGCTGTAAGAATAACACAAAAGAGACTCTGAACTAATAGTAATGGAAAGTTTCTAGATCCTTCCCTTCCTGCAGTCAAATTATTCTCCTCTCCAGCTTTTCCAGAAAAATGCTAGCCATTTAAAAGGTGTAGAAGTCCACAGGCTAAGGTAGAGCAATTGTGGGAGTCTGTCGGGAGAGGATTGCGGGACTTGAGCCTCGCACTTTAACCCTAGATTTTGAAATGCATCCTAATTTCTGTCCAATGGACTGTAAGGTCTATTATGTAGGTAATCTTGGAAACAATGGCAACCAGACTGAATTGGAATGGGCTTTTGGTGATGATGGCTCACTCCGCAGTGTGTGGGGTGCCAGAAACCCTCCCGGCTTTGCTTCTGTTGAATTTGAAGATCCCAGAGATGCAGCTGTTGCTGTCCCAGAGCCAGATGGCAGAGTACCACGTGGCTGCCGGCTAAGAGGGGAACTGTCTGATGGTGAAAAAAGAAGTAGATAAAGTGGCCTGTCTCCCTGCTGGGGCCGCCCACCTCCGGGTGACTGTTGTAGGGGGAAGTCCTCCCCTGGCCACAGACCTCCAAAGAGGAGAAGCTTTTTTTGTGTGTGTGTGTGGTTTTTCTGAAATTTCCCAAAATACATTCAAATGAACTAGCCTATTTTGAACATAAAGTCTGATATTGATCTTTATGCTTCAGATCATTATCCATAACACAGAGTAGTCAGTTCTCAAATATGGCTATCTGCTATCAAGATTTTTACTCAATGCTAAAGTGCATAAGCTGTCACCTTAACACCGCTGACATTCTCTAGTGGATTTCTTGTCCACATTTCTCAATCAACATTGAGCTCCACTGTCACTTTCATAGTGATCCCACACAAGCAACATCACCAATCACCTAAGAATTTGCTAGAACCACTACTACTTGCTCCCTGGCCCACACCTGCTGCCCAGCATTCTGCTTGAACAGAACCTCTAAGTTGGTCATCATACATACTGAGGTCATACCACCACCAGCTGGCATTAAGTGGGGGAGTTCTAACCTAGAATCTGAGATGACCCCCCCCAAGTCACAGGCAAATGTGCATTCTCCTGGAGAAGAAGGTGTTTCCAAAGGGATATGATCCTGAAGATTAAGTGCCATCGCTTTAGAGCCTCAAATTCAGCAGAGTTCACTTCTGCAAACAGACACCAAGCCCAAAATTTCTCCAAGCCCTTTAATATCCACTTAAACAGTTGAGGCACAAGCAAAAATAAAACTGCATTTTTTTTTTTTTTTTTACAAGAAAGAAGATATCTGCATGATAGACCAATTTGCTCATAATCTCTTCTGCAACATTTCACTAACACTCTGGTCCACAGATTGACTCACCAACATCAGAGGCAGGCAGAAAACACACTGTACGAAGGGTAAGAAGCATCAAACACCCTAGCGCACACTATGCTAGATTTTACACACTTTACATAATAAATCAAATGTACACTGAAGTTCTAGTTATCTTTTAATGGAATAGCATTGCTATGGCCAGTTAAGTCTATGTTTTAAATGCCTTTTCACTTTAAGTACAAATTGTAGGAAACAAAATAGATCTTTGCCAAAGAAGCATGTCAACAAGCACTAATATGCATTTCCCACTTCCAACGTTTTTGATTTTTACAGTGTGCAACATTAGTGCGTGGGAACCTTGGGGCTATTACTCCACTTACATCTGGGGTTTTTCATTCTCATCTATCTACTAAGCGCCATTTGGTAGCTTCACCACTACCGGCTTTAACACCTTCTGTCACTTAAAATGAGAACAGATAGCGCTCAGCAATTACATTACCTGGGGGAAAAACAGCTGAATTTTTAACTTAACACAGGTAGCTTTCAAAAGTGGCACCTATTTTTAACACACCAAAGCTGTCATTTAAATAAGAAAACATACTTGGCTTAATCAGCTGCCTTTACACGCAGTAGACCACAGCCAGTTATTTCCAGGGAGCCTAGTGATTCCCAGGCTCATGCTACAGTTCTTGGGGGCAATCTTTCCACCCTCCCCAAACCTAAGCTGCCCCCTCACTCCTCCAGCCAGCCCTCATTTCTCTGGGCCCCTCTTTTCCTTGCTGAGCAGTCTGCCCCTTGCCCCTTCCCCACCTTCCTCCCTCCGACTACCCCCAGACCTGTCTGGGCTGGTGCAGATTGTTTCTTGGCTGCCTGATCAGTCACTGACCAGCCACCATGACACTACTTTGGATTGATTGGGGATCTTAGTAAAAACAGCCATGTTTGTACGGTCGTCCCTCCCTCCACAGCAGATTTTGTGCCATCACCAAAAAAGCCCCATTTAAGGTTCAGGATCACAAACGTGAAGATGCTTGCCAACAGAGCCCTCCAATGTGTGTGCCATCTAACGTTCTCATTTTAGTTCAGAGATGTTAAGGTGACTTGCCCACTTCTAACCAGATGCAGGAACCAGAACTATATTCCTCACTCTTTCCACTACACACAACCCCCACAAAAAAAGGGTTAATGGTTAAGAAAGTTTGTAAAACAAAACACCCAGTACATAAGAAGTCTTTGGGATCTCTACACAGATTTTAATCAGAAGGCAATCTGTACAACGAGAAACGTGTCTGACAGATGCCCTAAGTAGCGAGGATCCTTACCCTCAGTTCTGAAACTGAGTTGGTGACTGCTGATAACATGTCACTGTTTGGAGGTTCTACCAACTCCATTCAAGTCTTTAGTCACATCATGTAACAAGACACATTAATCAAGATCAAGTAGGATTAAGGAGGTGTAAGAAAGATAAAAACAAAAGGAAATGTTTTTACAAGATCATCCCAGTTACCACAAATTTTCAGATTAATTTACAGAGAAATGACAAAACCATGTATTTCAGAGAAAATCAACACTATTATTACACCAGTCAAAAAGGTCAATTGGGAACTACTAAGTCAGGCAAGCATGCAAAATTCAGAATATAAAAACGCAAGGCCTGGTTGTCCACATACACTCAA
>CAUYPK010031090.1:0-30261 GCA_963574355.1 Loris lydekkerianus
GTACTTGATATTTTTCCTTCTCCTTCAATTTCCCAGGTGTTTACCTCCCTTTTGTAGTTTAAGATATTTATGCTGATACCTTCCAAATCTATACCTCTTGGTTCAAAGTCCTTACAAGGGTACGTGTGAAATTTACTAGGTATAGAACACAAATGTCTAAACACAATACTAAGAAAATGCTGTGTAGGCTATGTCAACCAGTTTGATGAAAATATTTCAAATTGTATATAAAACCAGCACATTGTGCCACATGATTGCATTAATGTACACAGCTATGATTTAATCTAAAGAAAAAAAAAGGAAGAGAAGGTTATATTCCTTGCTATCACTATCAAGGACATAACAAGCTGAATGGACTATTTAGACTCATCCATCCAAAAGCGAAAGTATATTTCAATAATTTATATGTCCAACAAAATTCAATTTAAAATTGCTTACCTTCAATTCCATATTGTGCAAATTAAATACTACCTTTGTTTTTTTTTTAAGTATATTTTAAGTAAAGAAGCCTACTTAAAAACTTTACAAAAAGAAGTAACTGTAGCAATAAAATAAAAGAATATTCATTCAAGGAATCTTTTTTGGCTATATGTAAGAAGCACATACTGAATATTAGAAGAGGCCCAAAGATACATAATCTCTACTCTCTGAAGCTCACTGGCCTTAAGTTTACAAAGCATCAATCAGCAAGAGGCGGAAACCCACAGAGAAGTTTGCAAAAGCTCTAATATCATCTTTTAATTTGGTAGCAGAAATTTTAACTAATTTCCAGATACTGGCTACAAGAAAGAAATTTGTGCTGGAGAAGTAAGAGACATTTTCCTTTCCATGTCTGGCTTGCTCAGGTTCCTCCATGTTGTTGCAAATGTCAGGGATCTTTTAAAGCTGAATAATATTCCATTGTGTGTGTGTGACAATTTCAGAGACAGGAAGATCTAAAATGGGGATCATCAATGGGTAGACTTGCAATTATATAGAATAAGTAAGTTCAGTGATCTATAGAGATCTAATAAACAACATGAGGACCATAGTTAATAACACGGTCTTGCATACAGAAAATTTGTTAAGAGAGTAGATTTTAGGTGCTCTCACCACAAAAAGAAAAAAACTGGTATGTGGAGAGATGGATATATTAATTAGTTTGACTGCAGTCATCATTTTACTGTGCATATACATATCAAAACATGTTTTACACCTTAAATATATACAATTTAAAAAGCAAAATAAATAACAAATGTTTTTTAAAGTTTAAAAAAACAAGTAAAAGGATTGAGAAGCACAATAATGAAGTATGTGTAAGTTATTTGCTCCACTTAGCTTCAGGGTAGAGCGATATCTACAGGAAAGTTGGTGGAGCCAATATGGAGGTAATGATGCTGATGACTCTCTACAGAACACCCCCTACAGGTTAAGCATGCTCTTAATCACTACCTCAGTCCAGCAAAGTACAAACCACTGTACAACAATCATTGAAAAATGGGAAGTTCACAGACATCAACAGCAGGTTTTGGGGGTGGTAACTGGCTCACAGTGACTTCATGGGGGTAAGCCCCAGGGATCACTGCTGTGCATGTGACTCTGTCTCCTGAAACAGCCACTTGGTTCAAAGCTGGGTCAATCAAAAGCCTTCTTTAATACTTGCAACCTGAAAGAATGTCACAGGATGTGAAGCTTGGCAGCGGTTGCCTTGCCCTGCTGCTTAACATAGGAAAAATACAGGTTTACAGATGGGGAGCATGAGGCACACTCAGAGAAGACCAGAGGTAAGGCTGAGGTCCTGACAGAGTCTGCGGTCCTGGGTCCCCAGACACAGGTCTGGAAGCACCCTGGCATGTTTGCAGTTAGCCAAGATATACAAACAATCTTCTGCTGAAGTCTATTGCTTTTCTTTATGTTGAAAAGCTAGTTTATGTTGGATTTTGCTCACTCAAAACCAGAAGCTCTAACTAGCGCATGAAAAAATTTTAGATTACACAGCTGATGTCATGAGAATGACGATCATATTTCTATGGTAATTTATAAAGTTAATTCTCATGTAATAATCATTTTCATTAGCTACATTTTATAAATTGTCACAAAATATGATCCAGATTAAAAATGCAAAAATACACTGAAGATAAAGGATAGTCATGCTATCTTGCATATCAGAAGTCATGAAAGTTGAAAAAGTAGATGAGAAAAAGAAAAAAGGAAAAATTAATGAGCATGAAGTCCTATTTTCCTGACCCTTCCACATCCACTGCCACATTGGCACATTCAAAGAAGATAGCTTCATAATGACTGCTCCTGTAAAGTTTTTCTTAAAAGAACGCTACTGTAACCTGACTCACATGCCTTTTTATAACAGTTTACTCCAATTAACTAAAACAAAGCCGATTCTGAAGAAAGGAACACTCTCTCCTGAGTCGGACAGAAATAAATCCATCTCACCTGTTATTTCTTGGTAAATGATTCAGTCTTTAATTTCTTCTCCTTTCATTTCAAATATACTATTATGTATTTAAATGACTTCATACCATGAAGTCACAGTGATCTATAATCCAGTTATGATATTAAGCAAAAGGAAAGAGTCCTAAATAAGACAGCACCAGACCAGGAATGACCATGCTCTTGTTTCTAATTAAAATATAAAACTAAAATCTTTAGGAAAAAAAATAAAGCAATTGAAACTAATATGTATATATGAATTCAAAGGTAAATTATTAAAAACAGACATAAAAGGCTCCAAAGACAGGGTGGGGCAGAATACATTTCTGATTCAATAGCCTTCCAGTCCCATCTCTAAATAGTTCCAATACCTCATTTTTCAAAATCTCTTAAAGCATCAGCCTCAGTGTTCTTTCAGCCATCCTGACTCAGTATCACAGAATTATTTGTAATCCCCTTTCTCTGCCTCAAAATTCAATTCATTGAAAATGCCTTCCTATCAGTTTCTGCCTCTCCTTAGGCAAAGCAACCTCTGCATGTGATGACGCGATGGCTGCTGCCAGCTACCGCCACCCATCCTATAACCTTCCATTGTTCTCCCCAGTTCCACCCAACTTCTTTATCTCTCACCTCGTGTATTTCAGTGGTTTCTTGACTTTAACACTTTTCACCATGTGCCAAGCAAAGTGCATAAGAGTAAAAGGACTAATCTTATATTAATGTTAATATTATTATTTTAAAGGAGCCCCCTTTTCAAAGAGATGAAAAATCAAAGGCTTTAAAAAAATACATGACTGGGCTCAAAACCAATAAAGGAGTTCCCATATTATGAGAGACACATGAGAAAATGTAATATCTCTAAAGACATTCTCAAAATGTCTAAGAGTTAATGCAACAAAATACTCCATTTATGCTCTTAGGCAAGAAAAGAACAGCTTGTCATAGGGGCACATTACCGTGGAGAAGAGGCTGTTTGTGTATCTGATCACACCACAGCCCCTGCTCTGGGGCAGCTATGCAGTCGCCAATGCAGAGTTCAGAACTTACTGGGACTTCGGGCACCTGGTTTACCCCCAGAAGATCAGAGAATCCACTTCTTACCAACACGGAGTTTTCTGTCCCAAGACTTTCTTGAAGGTATAGATTTACTTTTTGTTGGAAAAGGAGGATAAGGAAGAGGAAAAAAGAAGAGGAAGAGGAAGAGAACCATTGCCATTATAGGGATTAGGTCATTACAGTCAAATCCAGCTCTTTGCTTTCAATTTTTCCCCATTGCAAGATGAATTTTGTGCCCTTTATCCAACTACAGTAGAAGCTGCACACTCGACCACCTCCCTACACTAACCACCTCCTTACATGGACTTAATTTTCATAGACTGACGTGCACCCCATGTACATATCAGCACAGTCATGGTTCCTTATGTTGACCAGGTCTGCATGTTGACCAGTTTGTTACAGGCCCTTGTGTGGCCAACTAAAAGAGATTCTGCTATACTTGAAGAATAAAAAATAATAAATTCCAAATAAATAAGTGAGAGCACAATGAATTGCTTATTGCTGGAGTTTATGTCATAAGTCACTTTTAGTGCCATTGGGACCTGCAATTATGTCATGGCAGAAGACAGACAATCCACCTGAGAACTGGGCACTGTTTCCAGAGTGATAAACCAGTATAACCAGTGCTTGTGTGTAGCATGCTTTTCAAACGTGTGGACCTCACAGCAAGCATATGTGCAATTGCCATTGATGACTGATAACAACCCAAGTTTCTCCAAGAAGCCTGGCTCTTCCTCCCTGGCATATATAGATGGTTAGGGCAAACAGTCAATGTTTGGCTACATGGCTGAACTATTTCACCCTTGCTAGTCAAGCCAGCAGCTATTTAGATCTAGATTCCTGAAGGTACTATAAAAAAACAAGGTCTTTCACCTGTCCTGCTGTGAGCTCACAGCAACCCAGAAAGAATGTTTTATTGGCCTCTGCGACCTAATGTACACTTGATGCAATTTCACTTGGGCTCACTAATAAATAATAATAATAATAATAACAACAATAACAATAAAATAGGCTCAGCACCCATAGCTCAGTGAGTAGGGTGCCAGCAAACGCACCGAGGCTGGTGTGTTTGAACCCGACACAGGCCTGCTAAACAACAATGACAACTGCAACAAAAAAACAGCTGGGCATTGTGGTGAGTGCCTGCTTGGGAGGCTGAGGCAAAACAGTCACTTGGGCCCAGGAGTTTGAGTCTTCTGTGAGCTGTGAGGCCATGGAACTCTACAAAGGACAACATAGTGAGACTCTGTCTCCATAAAATAAAATAATAATAATAATAATAATAAAAAAATATGCACCTCAATATAAATTTGACCTCTTGCAAAAAAAGGATATAGACAGAGATTTGGAAAACAAAGTGTGAAGATTTGGTAGATGCATAATAATCCTTCTCTACTGAGAGAAAAGTAAAGAAAATGGTAGAGTGAAAATAATCAATTGCAACATGAATCTTAAAGTGACAATTTTATTACAGAAGTAACAAATGTAGAAAAAGAACAAAATTTATCCATAATCCTATCATTCAGAGATAGTCACTTTTAATATTTTGTAATGCATGTTTCCAAACTCTATACATATTTCTCCCCATATATGCTATATGTGTGTGGTTATGAATATATGTATTTATACAAATAGTTGACCTTCAATATCTGTGGAGGATAAGTTCTAGGACTCCCTGCAGAAACAAAAATCCAGGGACGCTCAAGTTCCTTATGTAAAATGGCATAATATTTGCATAGGTTTTCTACATATATCCTCCCATCATCTGGGGTGTCCAACCTGTGGCCTGAGTGCCACATGCAGATTATTTGAGGACTGTTTTGCTCATCTGTGGTGTCAGATATTTCAAAAAGTATGCACAGATCTTCTAGGGGGTTCGTCAATTTTTATTATTGTTTGTGTCTTTAATATGTGGCCCAAGACAACTCTTATTCATCCAATGTGAAGTAGAAAAGAAAAAAGGTTGGCCACCCAATTTAAATCATCCCTAGATTGCTTATAATACCTAATACAATGTAAATGCTAGGCAAATAGTTATACTCTATTGTTTAGGGAATAATGACCAGGAAAATAAGTCTATACATGTTTAGTGCAGATGCAACCATCATTTTTTCCCCAAATATTTTCAATCCCCAAATATTTTCAATCTGCAATTGGTTGAATCCATAGATATAGAACCCACAGACACAGGGGCAGAACTCTATGAACATACATATAGGACATTAACTGTATGTGTGTGTACACACATGCACATATATGAAAGAAAGTGTTTATAGGAAAACAAACTCTTTGAAACAAACCCTTCCTCCTTATTTGGATTCAAAAAAGCAACCATCTAAAAAACATTTTATAAGCAATAAATGTGACATGGGGCCCTTAAAAGTACTTCTATTTCTAGGCAAAATGGATTAAAAATCAGGGAGTTCAACTAGGATGCCTTTACTTGGTTCAGTAGAAAATATGGGAGCAAAATCAGAAAAAGGAAGGTACATCATCCCCAAAATTGTGCTAGCCCATACCTTTTTCTTCCCTTTCCTCCCCTGTATTTACAAAAAGTCAGGATGAATACACTCAGAACAGGTGGTAAGGTGAAAGATGTTCTTTTGCTGTCATCTGGATTCATCTGCTCCTATTATCTCATGTGTTTAGACCAACTGCATCAAGAGTACCATCCTTAAGACAAAGTATAATCCAGGGAGAACAGAGTAGAGAGAAACTGAAATCTTTCAAACATGCTGTATGTAACTGATAAAAGCTGGACAAACCATTTTCTTCCTTCTCTGAGATCAGTTTTACTGCCACAATTTTAAATATTAAAGAGTGTATCTAAGTTTATCATCTACTAATTGTTCATGTTGTGGAAAAAAAATCATGTCAACTCTCAAAAGCAGAAGTCTCTAGCCATTTTTAAAACATCCTTTCATAAATATCTCATAGAATTAAAAACAGAGAAAGTATCAAGAAAGTTGCAAACATAAAAATTATAGAGGCTAAGCTGAGCCTACCTAAATGAATCTTAGCTTGGGACCCATGATTTTCCTTCACATCATAATAAAAAATGTCAAACACACTTACCTCCATAATAGCTACATTATCTACCACTGCAGGGGAGCGTCTTTAGATTTTATTATATCACTCCCATGTTAAACTTCAAAAGTACATTAGAATAATAAATTACTACTCACCTCCTGCAAATGAATGAAATGTTATTCAACCTCAGGATACATAATAGACTCATTGCTAATGATAGTCGAACAGATATACATATAGAATACGTTAAAAACACACATTTTTATTTCTGGAATAACCCATGTTATCTCAAAATATTACATAATGCTATACAGTATTGAACATTCAGAACTGAGCATACGGTCACTAACAATACACTTGACACTTACAGGAGGATAGAACTCTCTTCATGGTTTCCTAGACAGATAGCGATTTAAATGCCATCTCCTCCATAAAGTCTTCTGGTTTAATCCAGCATACGGTGGCTGTTCCCTCCTCTGAACTCATAATATTTTCTTCTGAAATACCTCTTTGTCTCTTTGCCCTGCTTGGAGGCACCTCCTGTAATGCTGAATTTAACTCTGCTTTGGTTTAACATGTGTTATGCCGACCTCTCTACATGTGTACACACTGAACCCTTAATTGGATTTCAGGGTCTATGGATTACACATCATTGCATTTATCCCAATGGTAAAATAAAATTGTCATTAAATGATTATCTGTTACATGAAGACAGAATGAAGTTCCTGAGCTCAACAAAGTAGCTGTCTCTAGGCACAAGAATGTGACAAACTTGAACAGGGAAGTCTCTGGGTGTGTACAAAGTACACAGGTGCTAAGAAGCGTGAAATAAAGAGAAAGAACAATCGAAGTATAGAGAGCAAGGGTGGGGCTGCTCTGCAGGTACTTTTAGAGCAGAAAGAGTAATCGGTATGTTAGCGATCAAAAAATAAAATAAAGAAAATAATCATCTCCATGGTGATAAGATCGTAATGCCACTGGAAAAATACACTTTTAAATCATTTTCAAATGAAATCCCATATTAGTAACTCTGAAGTATCAAAGCAACAGAATAATTATGAATTTTGATTATCTTAAGAACTGTATCTTTCATGATGTATGAGAAAAATATTATACACAACAGTTAATAAAATTCCCTAAAATAGTCCTTCAATCCCCCCACCAAAAAACCTTTATAAACATAATCTAGCCACTTCCCTGGGTGATGATTTAGAAGTTCTGTATTCATTCACTCTACACGTCCTAACACATGACTTTGAAACTGCCAAATGAATCAGACAAAGATGATGCTCATTTGGATAAAATGTAAAATCCATATACTCTTTCTCAAAGAAAATAGAATAAGTGTCTATTACAGAAAAAAATGTAATTTAATAATTAAGTTGTTTTTTTCTTTTGTTCCTTTATTTCTTAGCAACTGAAAAACTAAAATCTCTTTTCATTTCAGCTAAAGAAAGATGGAAATATGGGGAAAATAATAGGAGTACTTTCCCTACTAAACTCTTTTTTTCTCACAAAAGGCATATCTTTCATTGAAAAAAAAAAAAAAAAAAGTGAAATCTGCTCTCTAACTCACCCATGAGTGGAGAATTAACACAGTAGCCAGATAAAGTTTAGGCAAACAGGTTATAACCTGTATACATAGCACTGAAATAGCGGAATACAGAGTTCAGATACCAGCAGCCTATGTCTAAAAGTCTACTTTCCTCTGAGTGAGTTATCAGCAAAACAGGCCCTTCTCTTTGAAAGGATATAAAGCTATCAACAGCAGTTTTCTGTGGAAAAGAGAGAAATTTGGAAGGATTAGGTCACAGACCACCAGGAGAAGGTTTTGTAAGAATAGTGTCAGCACGTAATTTTGAGGGCTAGTTAATGCCCTTTGAAATGGTGCCCATTTAAACCTATCTACAATCTTTGTGGGAAATTATTGCCACTCATAAATGGGGCTTCCTAATGGAATTGTTGATGAGCTTAACCACTATATATGGTCACAAACTCTACTACTTTAATGGAAATAATCAACGCGGTGACCAGGACAGAACCACTTAGTATGGAAATTGAAAATTTAATTTCTATCAGATGAACAAAAAATGAGGAAGAATGCTTGAAGTAGTAGCACAAAAAACACCAGCGATTAAAAACATTTGGAACCTTTGCTTACCCTTCAAAGGCATTTGTTGCCATGGTTTTTAAAGACCTCTGAAAGCTTCAGCTGTGTCCGCAAAAGCTGCCAAGAAACAGGGGTTCTATACTGGTTTTATTTGTCAGAGGCATTTTTGTCTTAATTATCTCCGAGATAAAGATGACTCGGCCAAAGAGAGATGCGAGGGAGAAAAACCACTGTCATTTCACAGGTAGAAAGACCATGATTTTACTTTTCTGAGTCCTTCCTCGAAGGCAGGTGGGCACAGACACCTCCAGTTTTCATACTGTTGCATCAACCAGTAACAAGCACTTAAGATTGGCAATGGGGACGGCCTTCTTACACAGAATGAGGTTCTCAGATTTCTACTTTCATGGTGTGTCTTTCTTCTTCTCTAATAAGAGCCAGGAGCCACACGTCTAGCAAAGTACCTGAAGGCGATACCTTTCTTTCAAAAAGTTGCGTTGCAAATGCTTTCATTTGAAAATGACGTGATAATCATATGCTACACACTAAAACTCTGTCCTCAGCCTCAGTAGTCTTATTTCTCTGTTGTACTACATGAATGTTAACGTGAGATGCAGAGTAAAAAAACAGAAGTAGAAATAATAGAAGGATTAGGAAGATGTGGGTTGGGAAAGGAGGCTATAAGCTCTCACAGTATGAATAATTTCCACACACACCCAAAAAAGCTGGGTTATTTGAACATCATAAAAGTGCTTGTCTTTGTTTCTGCAGTCTGCTATTTGTACAGCTTAATGTGTTGGTAGCAGCATGTTCTCTTTAAAATCATAAGCTCCTGGAGAGCAGCATTTGGCCCTGGTTGGGCTAATTTGTGATTTTCCTGTTTGGAAGGACCTTAAAAGTACACTTTTGCTAATAAGCCTGTTTCTTACCAGGTTTTGGTAAGATCCAGAAAACTCTCACATTATCATGAGAATCAAGAGGAAGTTTTTAGAATTATTTTTCCATTATCAATAATGTACAGTTCTCAAGATTCAATCAGGAAGAAAGATTAATAGAACTCTTGAGCAGACCAAAACAAGCAATAAGTTTGAAGTAGTAATAAAAAAGCTTCCAACAAAAAAAAAAATCTCTGAACCAAATGTATTCACAGACCAATTTTATCAGACCTACACAGAAGAGCTGGCACCCATGCTGCAGATGTTATTCCATAACATTGAGGAGAAAGGAATCTTCCCCAACTCATTCTGTAAAGCCCATATCACCCTGATATCAAAGCTAGGAAAGAACACAGCAAAAGGAAGAAGAAGGAAGGGAGGGAGGGAGGGAAGAAACTAAACTACAGACCAATGTCCCTAATGGAAGATAGATGGAAAAATCCTCAATAAAATGCCAACAAACCAAATTTAACCACATATCAACATATAATCCACCATGACCAAGTGGGCTTCATTCTACGGATGTAAGGATGGTTCAACATATAGAAATAAATAAATGTGATTTCCCACATAAGCAGAAGCAAAAGAATAGAGATATTATTACCTCAATATATGCAGAAAAAGCATTCAACAAAATTTAGCACCCTTTCATAATAAAAACCCTCAAAAAATTAGGCATAGAAGGAACATATCTCAAAATTATAAAACACATTTATAGGCAGTCTCAAGTTTCCAATATCCAACTTACACACAACTCACACTTATAAACAGAGACAATGACATTAAGTCCCCATGTTACAAACATCTGACTGGCATTATGACTCACACTTCTGAACAGAGGCTACTGCAGGTAATATGAAATTGTACCTGTTCAAACTTACAGACAAATTCAACTTAAGAGCAAACCTATTCAACCTATCTCATTTGTAACCCAGGGACTGCCTGTATGACAAGCCACAGCCAACATCACATCAAATGGGAAAACATTTAAAGCCTTCCCACTAAAAAGTAGAACCAGACAAGGATGCCCACTGACCCCACTTCTATTCCACATAGTTCTGGAAGCTCCAGCCAAAGCAATCAGGCAAGAGACAGGGATAAAGGGTATCCACATCAGGAAAGAGGATGTCAAACTATCGCTTTTTGCTGATGATGTGATGTTATAACTAGAAAACCCCAAACACTCCACCAAGAGACTCCTGTAATTGATAAATAAATTCAACAAAGTCTAAGGTTACAAAATCAATGTACACAAATCAGCAGCAGTATTCTTCCACACCAGTAACAGTCAAACTGAGAGTCAAATCAAAGACTCAGCATCATTTGTAACAGCCACAAAGAAAATAAAATACCTTGGAATATACTTAACGAAGGAGGAGAAAGAGTTCTACGAAGAGAACTATAAAACACTGAGAAAAAAAATTGCCAAAGACACAAACAAATGGATAAACATATCATGCTCATTCTCTGGGTCAGCAGAATCAGCATGGTTAAAATGTCCACCCCACCCAAACTGATTTACAGATTCAGTGCCATCCTCATCAAATACTACAAAGTCCATAATTCTAGAAGATCTAAGCTAGTTGAATATTGGCCAAATTAGTCTCCATGCTTCCATTCTTTCCTTTCTCTGGTTTCTCCTACGTGCCTCTGGCAGATTAATCTTCATTAAGGACTCCCTCATCGTGTCTCCCCCAAATTGGTGAAGTGTAATGTTTTTATGTTGCCTGAAGCCCATAAACTGATCCTGACCTTCCTTTCATTCTTTTATATATTCATTGAGTGACTCTGATAAAACAAAGCCTTGATTTGGGCCTTTCCCCTGAGGAGCTCCCAGTCAGTACAAGAGAGGACCCAGGCGCACAACTACTGTATATATAATGCAGTGGAACAAAGGAAACGGATGGAGGTCCCAGGAGAGAGAGAACTTCTTCACCAGCATCAGTAATTTGATAATAGTCACTTCTGAGTAGGATAGGAAGAATTTTTATGGCTAAATATGGGAAGAAATTCCCAACAAAGAAATGTAATGGTCATACTTGTAGATGAGCAAGTAATCCAGTTTTCTGGAGTGCCCACTTCAGAGGTAGAAACAGTGACTTTAAAAGACTAGACAGATGGGCTAGAATAAGATTGTGGAAATCTCTGAATGCTTGTCTGAGAATGATAACACGGGCCATGGAAGTCATTAAAAGATTCTGGACACAGTGGTGACATGATTAGTGATTTTCTTTAAGAATATTACAGACATCCAGTGTGCAGAACAGCTCACCAACAGGAGTAACACATAAAGCTGACAGCTTAGAATCAGGGGTACCCGATCTTTTTTCTTTCCTGCTGCACGTTGCAAGAATAAGAGTTGTTTGGGGCCACACGGTAAATATGCAAACACTAACGCAAACTGATTAGCAAAGAAAAAATATCTGTGCATACTTTTTATGATGTCCAACACCACAGATAAGCCAAAAAGTCCTCACAAAATCAGCACACACCCTGCAGACCACAGGCTGGCCCCCCGGCTTAGATGATAGAAAAGGCAAATGGAAAGCCTAAATTATTGCAGTGACCTGGGTGAGGCGTAATGTGGCTAACTCTGTGCAGTGGAAACTGGATGGATACAAATGTAAGAGACAGACCCAGCAGAACTACCCTAGAGTTCTGGTGGGAAAGGAGGACAAAGGCTGCAAAGGGAAATGACGGACTTAACTAACTCCAGGGTGTTGGGGTGGGGGTGCCTGAGGGAATAGGAAGGAAACTGATGCACACAGAGTCAGGAGGAGGAGCTGGTGGCAGAGGGGAATGAGAAAACAATGGTTGACGGGCACCAGATTTGCGGCACATATGCATAGCTCTTAGACTTTAAATAATATACATAGTTTCCTATATATATTAGGCCCACTTTAACATAGCACCAAAAATAAGTGCCTTGAGTGCCTTAAAATAAGTGTCAGTGCCCTCTGACACCTGTAGGGAGACTCCTTCCTTGCCTCTTCTTAGCTTCTGGGGGTTTTCAGCAATCTCTGGTGTCCTTTGTCATGGAGATGCTTCATGTCATGCTCTCTCTCCAACGTTACATGGCATTCTCTTCTCTGAACCTGTATGCAAATTTCCCTCTTAGAAGGACATCAGTCATACTGGATTAAGGGTCCACATGAGTCCAACATGGCCTCTTCTTAACTAATTACATCGGCAATGACCTTATTTCCAAATAAGGCCACATTCTGAGGTACCGGGATGGGGGGTTCAACATTTCTCTCTAGGGAGCACAATTCAATCCATACCCCACATATGTGAAACTCCCTAAGGAATTCAGTGGGGAAAAAATGAGGAGGATAAAGAAGCAGAGATTGCAGACCCTGGGAAATGCCTATGTTTAGAGAGCAGAAAGGGGAAAGCAGCGGCAGAGGACAATATACCCTCTGTGCCCGCAAGGCTGATTTACTCAGTTTCTCAATGCTATGTCACATCTCTGGAATTCTCTTCCAAACTCCTTATTGCCTATGAAAAATCCTCTATTTGTTCCATGCTTATATCAAAGGTACTACTTGCATTAACATTTCTATGGCCAGCCTAACCCAGTAAAATTCCTTCCTTCTCTGAGATCCTCCAGCAGTTTTAAGCTATCGTTATTTTGATCCCTTGTCACACCCCTCAGTAGTAATGTGTCCTACTAAAAGCAACAGAGCTAGGGCAACAAACAGAGCAGACCAGAAATCAGCTCTAAGTTCACATCCAGGTTTAGGGTTGGAAGGTGGAAAGGTGAAATCTGATACAGAAAAACAAGAAGCAATGAATAAACAGGAAAACTTCATAAGGATTTGAGGGCTTGAAAGAAAAATAAGACAGGATTAGGGATTATGATAAAAAACCAGAAGCAATGGTTTATTAGATTACTTTGATAGGGTAATTGGAGGAGACCTCTCTGAGAAAGTAACTTGGGGCAGAAATCTGAAGCTGGCCAAATAAAGGGGATCCCAAGCAAAGAGAGAGAGAACTACATTTACTACGGAGGTCCCCAGGAAGGGATATGTTGGTGTGTTGGAGAAAAGGAAAGAGGGCTGATATGGCTGAATTACAGTGAATAACGGAGAAGTAAACAGGAATAAGAATATGTCAGATGTCGTAAGCCATAGAGAGG
Organism: Loris lydekkerianus; assembly: GCA_963574355.1. Taxonomy (NCBI): domain Eukaryota; kingdom Metazoa; phylum Chordata; class Mammalia; order Primates; family Lorisidae; genus Loris; species Loris lydekkerianus. The sequence goes on from CAUYPK010031090.1 coordinate 13,697, forward strand.
GAAATTTTATTACAAGCACATTGAGAGTTTTAAGCTCAACACCACAGGATATAAGTAATTTACCTAAAAGATCTTTCCAGTTTTTTGTTGCATGGAAACTGGACCATAGAGGTACAAACCTGGAGATATGGAGACCAGATATTTAGTGTTTTGTGTGCACAAATTGCCAGCATCTCAATCTTACCTTTGAAAAGACCCCAGAGATAAAATAGTTACATGAAGAGAGAGCAGCCTTCACTTCTACCCCAGGCTCCAACCTTGTCCAGACAGGGACACCAGGCAGACATCGCACCAGAGGTGACTTACGGATCCGAGGTGAAACTAAGTGTGAAAACTAATCCCTCTTGAATGAACAGGAGTGCATCCCCAAGTCCCAAAGTCCCAAGGGACCAGGTTCTATTTTAATATTGCTTACAAAGTAGATGAAGGCAGCTAAAGAGGCCTGAGGATCTTTAGAAAATAAATGTCTGCCTATCCTCAGCAGCTATTTAAGGAGCTATCCAGGGTGCTGGACTGTCTCACCCCGGAGCTTTCTAAGGCCCAGTGGATAAAACTCTTAGTTATTCCTTATGGAACATAAGATCCTCACTGCATTGAACCATAATAAGACTCCACCCTGACACTGACACCCTGTCCTTCTAGTCTCAGAAAACCTATAAGCCAGCACCTGCCTGGGCCCTGTCTGTCTGATGTAATGTTAAGCTACTTCTGTAAACACCATATAGACAGAATATGAAGTAACAATGTAGCTAGTGACATGTAGACAGCCTGAGACCCCTACTGTGCCCCCATGACCTTCTGAAATAATGATGTATAACAGTCAGTGAGCTCAGGGGAGTCCTTTTCCCTTGGAATAATACTCCAAGGCAATACCAGGCTGATAAACCCATAGCCACATCTGCTTATACAACTCATTCCAGAATCTAAAACCTGTCTTAAGAAACATTAGTTCTATGCCTAAAATGATTACAAAATTCACAAACTATCCGATTTCACCCTCTGACTTAAATAGCATTATTCACTTTGCTTTAAAATATATGTATATGTTCCCCCTGGAAACTATTACTCAATCTCTTAAGTAATCAAGTTTGTGCACTAAGTGGTGGATGAAAATCTGTATGCTTTCAAGTCAAACACTTTTCCTCTTCAACGGAAACACTTAGAACACTAGAATAATCTGATGTACACTCATTTCTACCTCTCTCCTTAAGTGACAAGGAAAAACCGTGAAAGCTGCAGCATCTTCAGAACTTCCCACCTACGTGTCAGACCCTTCACTGTCCTTAAATGTGCTTGAGGGGCAGTGTGATTTATAAAGAGCCACAGACACTCAGCAAAAACTTTTACTTTCAAGTTCTCAAGACTATGATGAGGAAATAGGACTAGGAATCCTTAAACTGCCTCTGGCATTTTCCTTTGATATGTGTGAACAAATCATGAAAGTGACTTTAAAGAAGAAATTAAGTGTTTTGTTGTTATGCAGTCTAAGATTAAATACATGGCCCAGAAATGTCATTGTTTAATCTGATAGTAAATTAATTTTGTTAATTTTAATGCACAGAACTCCCTACACTCTATGTTTCCTCCTGGTCTTCTCCCATGCACTCATGCATATGAGTGAACACTCCTCCCCTCTTTCTTCACCTAGCTTACCTGACTTATCCTCCAAATGAAATAAGGAAGACTCTGAGAGTCTGAATTACCTCCTACTAGGACTGAGGGAAGTTTGTCTCCTATAATACATTGCATTCACTTCCATCTTTATACTATAATTTAATTTTTTGTTTATTTGTTCACCTCTCCCCGTACCTCATAGGCTCTATGTGGATAGGGACCAGATCTTTCCTATTGTTGCATCTCTAGGGCTTTGCATGGGGCTTTGCTTAATAGAGGTATTCAATGAACAAATGAATAAATGAATGAACTTAATAATTTTAAGGTCCCAGTCTATCTCCAAAAGGTAATAGCTTCACCTTGTTTCTAGGCTTCTTCCACAACTTGGACTCAATATTCATCCCATTTAAGAAATCTTTTAGAAGTGACTTCACACCATGATACATTTGAAGTGTCTGAACCCAGGTAGAAATCACATTTTTATTTGACTCAATTTCAATGAAATCATACTATTTGGCCTATGTATACAAGATGGAGATAAGGGATATATATATTTTTAACTATCAAAGAGTAATCAGAAATTTTTTTAAATATTTGAACTTGAGATAATGCCATGCCAGTAAAATATGTATTTTTATAAGCTCACATTTTCTTCATTGATTCTGTTTTCTGTTTTTAATGCTTAGGAATAATACTAAAATACATTGAAATTTATGTAGTATGGTCCTAAATGCTGAACAAATGTGATGAAAATAATTTGTATGAATATCATTACTCTTTTTTGGAAGAAGGTAATTTCTACTTTCAATCTCAATAACTTTACATTTAGCTGATAATATTTTCTTTCTTATATTTATCTGTTGTTTCCCTTATATTTGTCATAACATAGCAATTTATCTATACTGACTTACTTTCTAATTGTATCATGAGAGCAAGTACCTTTACTTCCCCCTATAAATTTCCCAAATAAATTATAAATTCTGTGGGATTATGGATTATATCTTATATACACATTTATTTACTTCTCTCAGAACACCTACTCAGATACAGAGTATGTTCTCAATAAAACATGAGTAATCAAAACTTTAGATTTAGAAACAATCTATTTCCTTTCTACAAATAATGTATTTAAATTAGGTAAAATAAAATAAATATTAAGTCAAGGGTTAGTAAATTATGATCCATAAGTTAGTTCTGGTCAATTACTTGTTTTTATATAAAGTTTTATTAGCACATAACCACTCACAGGTTATGTGCTAATGGTTATTTACACATAACCATATTTGTTATGTGTAAAAAAATACACATAAAAAATATGGCTCCTTTCAAGCTACAATGTCAGAGTTGAGTAGCTATAGCAGAAATTGTATGGCTTATAAAGTCTAAATGATTACTACCTGGCCTTTAACAGGAAATCTTTGCTAACCACTATTCTAAATCACTGTGACTAATGAGAAAATTCAGTCACAGGTAAATTTGTCCAAGTATGTAGTTCCTCTCTACTAACCATACCTCTACCAGATGTTTTTTCACTATAGGCCTATTGAAAATAATGGTATTTTAGATTACACAAAAATCAAATTAACAGAAAAACCACAAATTAAGGTAATTGTCAGAAAACCTTTAAGGGCTTATATAACCTAAATCAAAATGTGTTTTTTTCTGAATTAAAATAGTATCAGCTAGTAAAATTAGTCTGTGTGCTTATATATTTATTTATCATATATATTTAGTGAATTAATAACAAATATATTCATTTAGATTTAGAATTTATATGTACACACATGCAAAGATTTACTACCAAGAACATCATTCATTTTATAAAACTACCAACAAAAAAAGTTCAAGTCTCACCAGAGTTCTAAAAGATGTTGAAAGCAGTAAGTGTCAAAGAAAATGCTTTTAAAATGGACCACATTGATTGCACGTTACTGGACTAAGATATAAACAGCTTTTAAAAAAATATATCACTGGCAATGGAAAGAAAAATAAACAGTACGTATCATCCCCCAGCTTTTATCTCACATCAGGGCAGTGACAATCTGTAGCAAAAAGTCCATGAGAATCAGTGTGTATTAATTTACCAGACTCTGGTTTTCAAGTTACTTAAGCCTGATTCCCCACAGAGGGAATCACATGAAAACTCTGTTAGAAATATTCTTACTATTTATACACTAACCTGCCTTAAGCTGAAAATGTAAAAGAATAAGAGAAAAAAAATGCCCCATACTTCAGACCAAAAAAAAAAAAAAAAAAATTAATTTAGCTAGCTTAAACTTGGTCAGACCTCTCTATTCACGACATACAAAGGGTTTTTAGTACAGATATTTTAGGTAGTAAAAATTGTTGCTGTTTCCCCAGGGAAATTGCAAGAAGACAGATACTCCCAGTATAGAAATTAAATGTAACCGAAAATCTATCAGAGAAGCTGCGATTGGTAAACTATGTACAAGACAGGGTGGAGGCAGGTGGGAAAAGGGGATGTTACAGGTGGACCCTTCGGAACTGTTTGATACAGATGGTACCTCCCGCATTACAAGTCACCCACCATTGAGTCTTCTTATTTTAGCAAAAGGTCATACCATCCATTGAGATAAGAAAGGTACAGAAGAGAGGAAAAAGGCAACAAGCCACATTAGAATTGGCCTTGGAGCAAATATTAAACAGAACATTTGCATGGGCAAGGCCAAGGAAGAGAGATAATTATGCATGAACAATCAGTATCACACCATATCACATAAGCAGAACATGAATGTCCATTTGCCATCCGCCAAACAGAGCATAGACAACCTGTCTTTTTTCCTTAGAGACCCAGCTACTGAAATCCCCCTTAGAGTTGCTCAAGACTGTCTGGTTCTTGCCAAATGAAGGAAGGATAATTACTCAGCACAGCTGCCCTGGCATCTGTCAACTCTTTCTCCTGTGCTCCTGTCTTTTCTCCACATTTCTACCGAAGATACTACTGGATGGAGCACCCTGCTCATGTCTTCCTTCCTCAGTTGCTTCTGCTCTTAGGATCAAAAATATTATAAGTTGTTTTCAACACACTATTACCTTGAATACTTCTCTTGAAGAAGGCCTTACAGCCCTCACAGGACCAGACTCCATAGTGGTAGCCAGAGGCATAGTCATTGCACACTGCACAGTAGCGAGTCTCCTTGGCAGACTCTATGGCCAGGCTTCCCTTGTCACCGGCACTCGCCAATCTCTCTCTGCCACCCTGGCGTCGATTATCTGAATTTGACCTGGAAAAAAAAGGATTAAATTCATTAACATCATTAACATTAGAAAAGCAAAACATGCACTCCTCTCTAAACAGCGAGAGACTCAGGAGAAGCAGCAGATCTGCTGTATGCTAACATCATGAAACAATGAATCATAACATAAACTAATCTTTCATTACCTTTTGCCGTCTGTTACAGCAAAAGGTGTTGCCTATTATATTAACCTTGAGTGGAAATTGTTTATTGCAAACTTCTTTAAAAAACAGACTGCCTACACCAGAATATATTACCTAGAAAATGACAAGAAGAAATTAGCTGGTTGCCAATAGACTTACTCATTTTCTCAGGAATTTACAATTAATTCAGAACCATTGGAAACCAATGCTTATTCCAATTCTAGACCACACTAAAGGTCTTTAGGAAACAAAGCATAGAACAGCTGGAGCATCTGGAACCCAGATGAGTGGATGAACACAAGAGAACACGCGTTGAAAAACATAACCATTCAAACTTTTATGTTACTGTTATCATACAGCCCTGAATATCAGTTTTTTAAAACTTGATTCTGAAATTTGAGGATAGTATTCTTCAATATACAATACTCCTCTTTAAGGACATGTAGAATGAAACAGGTGCCGTGGCTCAGGCCTGTAATCCTAACACTCTAGGAGTCTGAGGCGGGCGGATTACTTGAGCTCACAGGTTTGAGACCAGCCTGCGCAAGGCAAGACCCTATCTCTACTAAAAAAAAACAGCACAAGAGTTGGAGGTTGCTGTGAGCTATGACACCATAGCACTCTATCCAAGGCGACAGCTTCAGAGTCTATCTCAAAAAAAAAAAAAAGTAGAATGAGAAGAACAGAGGAACACAGATGGCTCCACCAATGATTTCTTTTTTGTTGTTTGTTTGTTTGTTTTTGAGACAGAGTGTCAAGCTGTTGCCCTGGGTAGAGTGTGTGGCATCACAGCTCACAGCAACCTCAAACTCTTGGGCTTAAGTGAGTCTCTTGCCTCAGCCTCCCAAGTAGCTGGAGACTACAGGCTCCCACCATAACACCCAGTATACATGGCTGGCACCCTCACTGCTGAGCTACAGGTGCCGAGCCCCACCAACAATTTCATGGAAGAGCCTATCGCAGAAAAGAAGCTGAAAAGAACAGCAAGAAAGTTCTAGGAGAGCAAATAAACTGGTAAGTAAAAAGCTTTTAAAAACTAGAAGGCTTCATGAAGAGAATGATCAATGATACCAAATACAGGAGGGAATTACAGTAAAATAAGGACTGAGAAAGTGAATTGGAAACTGACAAGGAGGACTCTTAGCAAGGAGTTTTATTAGAAGGGTAAAGGCATGAGCCAAACCCTGCAGATGACAGAGTGGGAGGAATGTGAAATGAGTGGAAGCCATCCTTTTGAGAATTTGAGTGAGACTGAAAAGAGACACAGAGTTGTAGCTAAAAAATGCAAGACAAAGATTTTTACAAGGAAATAGGTCTGAGAAGGCCTCATGGGGATGGAAGGGAATGGGCAGGTGGAGAGGGAATAGAGAAAAGAATAAAGTCAAGAAGAAAGCTAGAGCAGCTGGATGACAGAGGTGAGTAAAAGAAATCACCTCAATGAAGACATCTCACAGTAGACCAGATGGAAGGGTGTAGGGAAAGAAGTAGAGGAGGATAAGTTTGCATTTCTCATTTGACCAGAGAGAGGAGTAGATATCCTAGCAACCCAGGATTTGCTGAGCATGGGAAACCAAACAAAGGTGGGAAAAGAGCCTAGCACAGTGCCTGGTATGTGGCTGATATTCAGTAATATATTTAAATGAGTGGAGAAAGTGTTTGCAGGTGTACAGAAAAGAGAGGTAGACTGATATTGAAAAAATATATGGAATTCAAATTTCTGTGATAGTAAACACACACACACACACACACACACACACACACACACACACACCCCAAACCTGATCCAAGCTAATGGCTAAGCATTTCTTGGACATGATACTCATGTTCCTGGTTCCCGTCTTCACCCAAACAACCAGACCACACTAACTCTCACTGGCCCTTCCCTCCCCAAGCCCCATCCGTCCTTTTAGCTCAAATTTTATAGCCTCTCCACCCTTCTCTCTCATTAACCTTGCTCACATTTTTATGGTGGTGGTTCTCAAACTATATTTGCCATAATATGCACAAAACATTGGCTCCTTGGGTTGAGTACATCTGACTTTGCCAATTTTTTCCATTCTAAATAGCTTAGCTCTGAGATTGGCAGCCTCAAATGGGAATTTTTTTTTTTAATGATCTTTAGAGAGCACTGGCCTGCAGTGTTCAATTCTAGTTCATATTCTGTTACGCATCTCTCTCCATTTCATCACCATGCTGTCGAGCTCCATCTCCCATCAACCTCAAATCGTATTGTTTGTTCAAGTCAGTAGAAAGCCACTGTGAATATTTAACTGTAGAAGCTTAGTGCCTTTGTGGGGGGGGGTGGGAGGAAGACTGAATGTTTAGCAAGGATGAAATTGAAAGATTTGGTGCCTTATGCACTTTATTAATTGTACCTAGCTCAGGGCCCAGTACATAGCAAACATTCAGTACATGTTTGCTAAATAAATGAGTGAGTGGTGAGTGAGTGAAATATATGCTAAACTCCCAATGGGTCAGATATTCTTATCCCATCAAAGAATTAAAACTCTTTTTAGATGTACATCCAGAAGTACATATACTTGTAGGATCATATAGTAATTCTATTTTTGATTTTTTGAGGAACCACAGGTTCCATAATGGCTGCACCATATTACATTCCAAACAGCAATGAACAAGGGTTCTCATTTCTCCATATCCTCACCAATACTTACTATTTTCTGTTTGTTTGCCCTTTTGCATGAATTCCTCCCTTACTGGCCATTCCTAATCCCTGCAAACTTGAAATCGCTCATCCCTGTTCTGAACACTGTAGCAAGCTTTTCTTCACTTCCACAACTTACAGTGTTCTTTCCATTGATTCTTGTCCCCTAAACTATCTTCCAAGTGCCTTGTGTCTCATTCCCCTTTGAAATGCCAAGTTCTTGGACCATAGTGCCTCATCCAGAAAAGGACAAAATAATATGGATATTGAATAAATTAATCAATGACTAAACAAATAAAGTGACAGTATTCACAATATAAATGGGATATGTAAAATTTTCATATTAGTGAAAGACATAATAGCAAAAACCCATTTTCCCCAGCGATAGCAGAGATGTATGCTAAACGTCATTTCATCTATACTTAATCTTTAAAATGACCCTGTATTACTGAAATTCAACTCCAGACACAAGGCATAAAGGCAGCAGGTAGCAAAAAGAAAAGAGGTTAATTTTACTACCCATAAAGCAACTTTTTTAGCCAACTTGGAATAACTTTGTCATTTTATCTTTTTGGTCCAACCTTGCTCTACAAAGACTCTCAAAATGTCATGAGAAAGAATAGAAACCAGATCAAGCTAAAGGCAAGTGAGGTCTTCCCATGGGCTGCAATGGAAATAATACTCAGGTTGAGTAGCTATGAGACCAAGCTAATTTGGTACAACCACTCCTGGACAGAGAGCTGTGTGCTCGGCATGCAGACTCACTCTGCCTAAGCATGAGCACTAGAAAGGAACTCTGCAAGTGACACCTGTGTTTTGGCCCAGACCTGGCTACAACAGTGGGTCAGGCAACTGCCTGGGCTTATCTGAGTACCTGTGATTAGAGCAATACCAACAGATGAACCTGGTTATAGGCCCCTGCCTCACCTCTCCCTGGTGTTGACCCACTGCACCTGCCCCAGACCTAGCATTCTTAGCCCCACATATCTCTTTGGTAGAAAGTGTCCATATCATTAATCCTTCTTCCTCTCCCTCAGCCTCACAGGTCCTTTGTTTTTCCCTAATATCACAGGACCAAATTTAACAACTCTTATTTTCACACTCCAGACGTCTTCAGGTTCTGCCTTCCTAAAAAATACTTCACAAATCCTAACAGAGCCCTTTGCCTTTTATCATAAGTGAAAGTTTAACTAATTCTTTAGCAGAATTGCTAAAATACTCCCTTCCCTGTAAAATTATCCTTTCTCATTGAATTGTCACCAAACCTTTACATTTCTCATCTTGGGGTCTTTCTCTTAAGACTCATATAAGAAGTTGACTAACTTACCAAGCTACACATTAAAAGATTAAATGCCCTTCACCTTACAAATACCTGTAGAGTCTCTGGGGCAAGAAGTAGGGCAGCAGCTTGAATGAAAATGAAGGGATGTCTTGTGACAATGTGTTACAACCATGAGGCACACATGAGGCTAAGGAACAAAATCATGGCAGGGAAAGGGTGGCGAGAGGCATGAGAGGTCACACATACATATGAAAAAACAAAGATACAATGCCACTGCATCTTGGGAATCAGAAACTCAGCTACCTCAACTAAATCGAGGTAGCTGAGTTTCTGATTCCCAATTCCTAAATATTTCCAAATGGATGCACCAATATGGACATATTCAACATAATTCAAGAGATATCTGAAAGTATTCACATTGAGTTCAGAGAGTAGACTCTTTTGGACCTAGTAAAAACAGAGCATAATAAAAAGTACTTGCCAAGAAGATTTTCATTAATCAAAGGAAAAGTTAGAAGCTCTGTAATCAAACACTGTTGTTTTTCCAACCATAAATAATGGTACCAGTTATCCAAAAGCATGTTTTCCCTGATTAGCCAAGCATTTTAAAAAAATTTTAAAAGCCTTGGTTTTCAGAAGAAATATTTTTGTAAAGCTAAATTAAAATAACCAACAGATGTCCACTCCCCAGAAATGTGGTTGAATCAGGACCTAGGGAGATAACTTCATAAGTTCCCCTCATCAAATCAAGTCCCCATAGTTCTGTGCACACAAAATTCTCTACCCTTTTTCTTCATGGCATTACTACAATTTGCAGTAATATATTAGGATGATTATTGACAAATGTGCATTCCCCTAGTAAACAGTAAACTCTGTAAGAAGACAAGGATCATGTCTCAGTGGCCCCCAATTTTAACCTACACACAGTAGGTCCTTAATAAATATTTGTTAAATTCACCTCCTAAATCTACCCCATCACCAAATTTAGTCAAATATTTCTTCAAAACAATCTGCCTATGCCAGGTATGATGGCTCACTCCTATAACTCTTAGCACTATGAGAGACTGAGGTGGATGGATCACCTAAGTTTGGGAGTTTGAGACCAGCCTGAGCAGGAGCAAGACCCCATCTCTACTAAAAACAGAAAAACTGCCTGAGTGTTGTGGTAGGTGCCTGTGATTCCAGCTACTTGGGAGGCTAAGGCAGGAGGATCACTTGAGCCCAGGAGTTTGAGGTTGCTGTGAACTGTGATACCACAACACTCTACCCTGGGCAACAGAGTTGCCTTTCCTTTTTCTGCCAAAAAAAGGAAAGGAAAGGGAAAGGAAAAGAAAAAGGAAGGGAAAGGGAAAGGAAGGGAAGGGAAGAAAAGAAAGAAAACAAAACAATTTGGCTATTATTCTTTGCATTCCTTGTTTCTTTCATTTTTGTCTGAAAGATCAATAATACTCCATGTTTAAATTACTAGAATAGCTCTTTCATCTCCCATCCTTCCTCCAATTCACCTACAAGTCTGCAAGCCCCTGCCCCAAGCATAGGCATCAAATACAGCATTTGCCTTTGAATACTTCTCGTGGCATCTGTCTGTGACTCGTGACCTTCTCTGGGTCATTGACCAGTTTGAGAATATAATGAAAACTTCAAAAACTATCCTTTCTATAAAGTACACACCAACAAAATTCTTAGCCTTCTACCTATACTTTTAGGGGAGTAACAATCCAGGAAAATTCAAGTTTAAAACAAATCATAAACATATAGAATGAAGCCCAAGCTCCTGAGTTCCCAGCACCAACCAGTACTGGTCTCTTTATAGCTCACTCAGCAAAATTTTATCAGTCCGACCCCTGAAAATTGGCTCACACTAGACTTGTCACATGCACTCTGTTTCCTGTTGCCTACATGTGTTAGCTCTCCTGGAAAGCCAAGCTTTCACTCTAGATCATCAGTAAGATCTCTCCTGAGTATTCCAGCCACACTGGTTCAATTTTGCATTCTTAGAGTATTTAATGCCTTCACCATGTCTCTCAGCACCTAGGTAGACACTGGCTCCTCTCTCTAGCAACCACTCCAGCTCCATTTCCTTTGCAGGATCTTTTTCCCCCCACCAGGCTCCTAAATGCCAGTATTCCCAGGCTTCTGCGCTCATCCCCCTGCCCTTCTCAGCTGACATTTGCTCTTTATGGACCCCTCAGCCACACCCAACTGCACCTCAACCTCCTCTCCTGGACTTCAGACCTATGTGCTAATTACCCACTCTGCACACTCTACACCTCCTTGGGTACAAACCAAAGACACCTCAGACTTCATCCACACAAAACTAAAACCAGTATCTCTCCCAGAAAGTCTTCTCTTGCACCCCCACTCTGGCCCTAGAGACGACTGAGGCATTTGCTCCTGCCATTCCTCTGCCCGGAACACCCTTCCTCTCTCCAAACGACCCCTTATGCTCCCACCATCAGGTCAAACATCAGTTCCTCCAAGGAGCATTGCTGATTCCTCAGGCTGGATTATATGGACCCTGAACAGTCCCCTTTAGCCTCACATATCTCAGCAGAGATCCTTTTACTCCCCTGTCCAAAGCCTGTGACATGGCCCCACCACACCAAGAATAAAGCTATCCTCTGAGCAACTCAGAAGGCCACAGCATGAACCAACCCAGCCTGTCACTCCACCCTGGTCATCTTCCTTGTTCACCAAGTCCCAGGTGTTCACATAGCTGTTGTACAACCTGCACACCTAATATTTGCCCAACTCATAGCTCCTCCAAGAACCTTTTCAGAGTAGCTTCCTTGACCAATCTAAGAGGGTCTTCTGTTACCTTCCACCCTCTTACACTGGTTTCCTTGTATTCATTATAGCACTTACCAACATCCAACAAGATTTTAATGTGTTTATTTTACTATCTATCTTCCCCAATGAAATATACCCCCCTTGAAGAGAGCTAAGCATAGAAATAACTGTTGGACAAACAAGTGCATAAATAAATGATCGAGGCAAGGGGCCAACACGTGCTGTGCTCTGTTTAATTATCTGTCCTTCCCCATATACCACAATCTCCACCATGGCAGGGACTATGGCAACCCCACTTGCCAGCTCATCCTTAGTGTCTGAAACACAGTGAAGTGATTAATAAGCATTTGCCATCTGAATGAGTTTACGAACATGGTGAGTCCTCTCCCAACCCTCCTGACTCCAAGCTTACCACACCCCACATTGCAAATCTGCACACAGTAGCCAGAGCCTGGGCTCAACCATGCCAAATGGACCCCTACTCAAAATCCTTTCTGTCTCCTCAACATCTACCATAAGGCTTCTGAATCTTCTTTAGATGGTGGACCCCAGGACAGTAGCCTTATTTACAGACATGCAAATTTTGCTTATAATCTTAGGGCATTTTCAGATTTCCTATAGTCCATGAATGTCTCTCCAAAAGGTTGCCAAGTAAGACCCTCTTCCTAAGGGATAAACAGACTCCTTAGCATTATTCTATAGGACAGCCACAGGCTACTCTCCAGCCCTAACTTCTCAGTGATGGTTAATGTCATGTGTCACCTTGCCCTGACCAAGCTAGCACATCTCTGGCCTTCACCTACACTATTTCCTATCTTGGCCAAAAGGCAAAAGCTCCTGAGAGAAAATCCCTCCTTCTCAGGTAGCAGCCAGTGCCTTTCTCAACTGCATTAACCACATCACGGCAGCATCGTGTACACAACACTCTGGAGCCTTTCTCAACAGCGTCGTGTAACTGCAGGTTCACGGTGAATCTCCAGGAAAGAGACCCTACCACCCTCATCTCTGTTTCTGTTTCTAACACAATTCTGACAACAGCAAGTATGTGCCATATGGTCATGAAATGAGTAAAATTCTATCCCCCATAGTGTGTGTCTTATCTGCCCAACCAGGCTGTAAGCCTTTTAGGATATTGCATTCTAGTCTTTGAAACACCCCTGAAGCATTTTTCAGATAGAGTATATCCAATAGATACTTACTAGATACATTTCAATTAAGAACTAAGAATAACTTCGTAAGAAGAATGTATCAAGGTAATCAGAAACCCATTATTGGTGAGTATTTGCGTGAGCACCAACATACCTGTCAATCTGACTGTGGTTTCTGGGGAACCTATTGCTGCTTTAAAAACCAGGACTTAGGCTGAAGGTGACCTTCAGCTATGAGCAGAACACACCCTCTAATCTCTAGGCAGTTTTATAATTAGAAATTTTACATAATCGTTATTTTTCATGGAAATAAATAGATGTTCTTAAAAAGAATGGACAAGAAAGGGCTTGTCCTAAAATGTTAGAGTCTAGGGAAGAAAATCTTGAACCTCATTTTTGTAAAAGTTTAAGTTAAATGAGTCCTGGTCCAGATTTGGACAGCACGCTAAACCATATGGTAGTAGAGAACCTATCCCAGGGTAGGAAACTTAAAAATTGTTTCCTATAATGACAAAACAGGTCCACTCAAGTCTTTTGGAAGTTATTTCAGCTCTTTCTACACAGTTTATCTGAAAACTTAATATATCTATCTCTTACCTCATATTATCCATTTGATGATGTGACATCCATTTTATTTTAACTTATTATATCTTTTGGTTAATAACATAAGTAAATAATGCTTTTCCCTAACAGGTACATAAGAAAATGTCTTCCAAAAAAAATGACTATTGGGGCAGAGACAAGATGGCTGACTGAAGCCAGCTTTCCAAAGAGGCTCCTGTGCAGAAGGAGAGTTAAAGGACAGAAATTTAGCAAGTAACCTGGTGGATTAGAGCTACACCAAGAGAGAAGGTTGAAGAATGCACATCAACCCCACTGAGGCAAGCAGCAACCCCAAGGATACAAACAAAAGGTACAGAATCCATCACCAAGTGGATGGGAGTCCCCTTCCCCATGAGAACGGCTTGGAGTGCCCCACAAACAAACGAGCAGAGTTCTAAGATCCTCCCACTGCACTCCACGGGAGAGACCCTCTAAAAACTGGACCTACCTCCCCTACTAGGGTGCCACAGCGTTCTCCTGCCAGGCATAAAATTGTATAAAACTGTATATATTCTGTACCTGCAATTCTGAGCTCCCAGCATTCCCCTCAACTCTGACTCTGAGGTCTGGAGGCCGGTCCCCCAGGAGTTCAGATTCTTGGGTGATTTCTGGAGGGGTATGGACAGGGCCTGGACTGCAGCTGGTTAGTGCTGATTCTGTGGCACGGGAGTGAGGAGGGGATGGTCAGCTGAGAGGGAACCACACCAGAGCAGAGGTGCCCCAAGGCACAGAGCAACAGCTGTTTTTGGCAACAATAGGGCTCACTCACGGATATTCCAAAACCCCACTCCCTGTCTCCCTGGGCAACCAGAGGAGGCCAGGCATCTACTCAGGTGGCAGCCACTGTGATACAGATGTGGGATGGAAATGCAGGCCCCATGAGTAAAGGGTATGCCTAAGGAGGTACCAGCCTGGGTGGAGCATGGGGAATAGAAAACACACTCGCAGAGCCGGGAAATTCTCAGGGTGGGGCTGACCCAAAGGACCACTTTACTGAGCCTAAGATGCACCCGGCCCTCAGGGGATTGTCAGCCTATAGACAAAGGAAGGCAGGAGGCTAGAACTGACAGCTAACCAAATACAAACCTGCAGGAGCAAACACAGGGCCTGAGGTGCAGGCTCTGGGAACTCAAAACAGCTTCTCTTCTGCAGGGGAATTTAGCAGGGACAGAAAAAATTCCCTCAAAGTTGTTCTGTTCTGTTCTGTCACTAACAGCAATCAGGGGTGGTGCTGGAACTGAGTCAGGCCTCACCATCCCCCTGCTAGATAGAAGCAGAGCACAGTGGCCCAACTGAGCAGATATAGACTTCTTGTGATTCAGGCAGGTGCAAACCCCTGGAGTATCTGTTCCCTAGAGGCAACTGGGTCACAGCCCTGTGGGGCTATCAGTGACTGGGTGTGACAGAGATGCAAGGTGGAGAAGGAGGCATCAACCTTGTCTGACTAATCTACTTGTGGGTGGGTCCTCTGGACTTCACGGAGCACCGGAGCAAGTCATATATGAGTTGTCACCAGACCCCTGTGATCCAGTTGCCAGAGACCTTTTAAACTCTCCCATCTGAGACAGGTGTTGACTGAGACAATTGATTTGGAACTTTTGAACTGAGTCAATAGCCTGAGGACTCTTCAAGTGGTCCTCCGGGTGTGTGGTTGTAGGAAGGTTTGATTTTCCTTTTCCAATTGTTGCCTGTGGGGGGTGGGGTGACTTAATTAATGGTATTTCTCCATAGCTGATACCTCAACCCTGAGTAAATGTTTCACTAGGGTCAAACAGAGACCAGCTGAAAACAAGACAGAATCACTTAGCCCCACCACACCAAACAGGTCCTCATTTTCTCAGGCCACAGCACTGTACGGGTCCTCGACAAAGCACCAGGGGAAAATTCAAATGGTGTAAAACAATCATGGGGTGAAATCAGCAGAAAAACTCTGGTAACATGAATAACCAGAATCGATCAACCCCCACAAAGGAAAGATGTAGTAGATGTAACTGAAGATCCCATTCATAAATAGCTGGCCAATATGTCAGAAATCGAATTCAGAATTTGGATGGCAAACAAGATTAATAGAATGAAGGAAAATTTGGAATTAGAAATTTGAGGAGCAATTCAAAAGTCGGAATTAGAAATTCGAGAAGAAATTCAAATGTTGTCTCAAGAATTTAACAAATTTAAAGACAAAACCACCAAATATTTTGATGCACTGAAGCAAGAATTTGCAACCCTCAAAGATCTGAAAAATACAGTAAAATCCCTCAGTTACAGAGTGAAGCAAGTAGACGAAAGGATTTCTGACATTGAAGACAAACCCTTTGAACGCTCCCAAACTCTCAAAGAGGAAGAGAAATGGAGAGCAAAAATGGATCATTCTCTCAGAGACTTCTGGGATAATTTAAAGAAGGTTAATATCCACTTCATTGGAATCCCTGAAAGTGATGAAGTGGCCTCGCAAGGCACAGAGGCCCTTCTCCATGAAATTATGAAAGAGAATTTTTCAGACATGCCAAGAGATTCTGAAATTCAGATAGCAGACAGTTTCAGAACCCCAGCAAGACTCAATCTGAATAAGACATCCTCCAGGCATATCATAATTAACTTCACTACAGTTAATATAAAGGAGAAAATTCTGAAAGCAGCCAGACGTAAGAAATCCATTACCTACAAAGGGAAGAATATTAAAATGACTGTAGATCTCTCTGCTAAAACTTTTCAAGCCAAAAGAGGGTGGTCATCGACTTTTAATCTCATAAAGCAAAATAACTTTCAACCCCACATCCTGTATCCAGCTAAACTGAGTTTCATTTATGATGGAGAAATTAAATACTTTAATGACATTCATATGTTGAAGAAATTTGCCATAACAAAACCAGCTCTTCAGGATATTCTCAGACCTATCCATCATGATGACCAGTCCAATCCTCTACAACAAAAGTAAACTCACTCAGAAACTTTTGATCAAACTCAAACTTCCACAGTGGAGAAAGGATTAAAAATGTCCACTGGACTTTTTAAAAACTCGATACCCAAAATTTTACCAGACTTATCAATATTCTCCATTAATGTGAA
>CAUYPK010031091.1:0-108056 GCA_963574355.1 Loris lydekkerianus
AATGTAAAGTGCATCTAATGTTCAAACAACAGCTCCAGGCGGTTGTTAAAACACAATCCAACGAAACCATCCTTTTTTTTTTTTTTTTTTTTTTTTTTTTAATGCTGGTCTGTTCATTCACAGCAAGAAGATGTTTCCAGCTGATGTATTTGATTGAGCTAGCTGATAAGTTTTAGAGCTCTCATGTAGACAATGAAACAAATGCTTAATGGGGAAAATTGCATGGAGTCTAACATGGAAGCATTTTGCCCTCTAGCTAGTGAATGTGTCCAGCTGAGAAAACTAGTTTCAATTCTCTATAAGGTCTAAAATGTAAGGCAGGAAAAGTAGACAAAAGACAGATATTTCTTTAAGATAGATGAACTCAAAAAGAGCGGTGATGCAGAGAAAGTTAATAAGGGAAGTAGGAAACAATTGGTGTCGCAATTATTACCAGCATAAAGCAAAGGGCTCGGGGTCCCATAAATCTTTTCAGGTTCATTCCCCTGTGCTTAACTAGATGATCTGCCCGCCCGTGATTTTGCACATGCTTCTCGTCCCACTCCTTTCATGTATTTCCTATTCTACTAAAAAATGCTTTCAATTCAATGTTAAGGGTTTTTGACTAAAATCATTCTTCTATTCAAACATTATTATTTGCATCAAAACATCACATATACCCTATAAAGATATTTAACTATTATGGGCAGATATTATTTAAAAACTAAATTAAAAAAAAAACCCACCATTAGAAAGCATCTTTTGAACATTTATTTTTTTAAGAATAAAGACAAATATACAAAACAAAAGAAGAGTCTCTATTAGGACTAAGACATACATTTATAAAGGCTTCGACTGGAGTCTTACCTAACTACACATATCCTGCAGTACTAATATTTTTAGACGAAGTGAAAATGAATATATAACATCTATGACAGAACATCAAGTAAGAAAACATTTCCCCCCTTGGTCAAGTTTTATCTATTTCCGTCTCTACATGGTTCTCTTACGGGATTTTTTTTTTTTTAATCACTGACATGGATACTCCTTTCTTTAAACTGTGTTAGAAACTCTTATCAACGCATATGTTCTTGAATCTTACCCTACTTTCACCTTTTTAATATAATAAAGATGTAAGTCCTGTGATCTTATTACAAACAAAAATTTAAAATATATCTATGCTATAGGGATTTACTACCAGATAAGAAAGTGCAATGGTTGAGTCATCTTGGATACTAACTGTGTGATCTTACTTTGACATACCGTATATAGTCTAGTATAAGCCGAGTTTCTTCGGCACAAAATTTGTGCTGAGTTCGGGTTTTTCGGCACAAATTTTGTGCCGGAAAAACTCAGCTTATACTCAAGTATATACGGTAATTTCTTCATCTTGCAATAGTTGGGAGCATTGATCATGCTCTCCTCATAGGTTGTTATGAAATTCCGGTTAGGAATAAGGAATATTGGGTCCAGCCCATATCAAGCATTTAGTAAAGTGCTTTTATTATTCCTATGATTACTCACAAGTCATGAAAAGCTTATGAAACTAGTCTACTACTTTCATGACTTAGATTTACTTTTGTTTTTCCAAAAATTGAAAATCCCTATAATTTATAATTATTAAGTAATGAACACTTTCTCTCCTTAACTGAAGTCCACTACCACCTGCCACCTTTGTAAGCTTCTGTATCTTCTCCTCCCCTTCACAATATATGTTCCTGGGAAAATTGTCCTCCTTTCCTCTCCATTTTGCTCATCTCACCTTCTCGTTCAACTGCTCGCCTGTCGTCTGGATTGCACACTACTGACATTTATCTCACAAGAGTCCTTTCCTCGCATGTAGTGAATGTTGCATCCTTTACCTTCCTTAGTTAGTATTTTGACAGCATTTGACACTGTGACATTTAGCACCCCCTCTCCTGTGGTTGATCTCTCTGATAACACTCCCTCATCATTTCAGCCCCTAACTCACCCCCTCCTCTGTCCATCTCTGAACACGCGACCCTGTGATAGCCATCCCAGCAGGAAGAGTCTGGTCGTGTCTGAATTCACAACTCGTCGTCTTGTTTCTGTGAGTGATCCCTGACGATTAGTGTGGCTTCCCCTGTGGTGGTGCTTCTCTCCACCGCCCTCTTCTCTCTCATAACCTTTTGCCATCAAGAGTTCAAATGTCATTTATCATCAGTTACCACCGATGATCCTCAAATCTCTGCAACAGGACAGCGAAACATACTTCACCACACTGAACCTCTCAACCTGGATCTATCTCAGGGACTTCGTTCTCAACATGTCCAAACTAGAACCCATGATTTCTAACCTCCATTCCTAAAATCAATCCTTTGCATCATGTTCTCGAGCTTAATAAAGGAAAGCAATATCTGCCCAATTGTCCAAGCCAGGCCTGAGGGACATCCTTGAATCATAGTTCTCACTCTAATCCAACGCAATTAAAGGCCGAATGTTGTCAACTTCAAGTATCTCTCAGGTTTGTCCTTTACTCTTTACTGTGTTGCCATTATCTTACGGCAGGTGATATTATTTCTTGAATCCTTGCTACTGCCATTTCCCATCTGACCTCTCTGTATACTGTGAGGAATATTGCTAAGATGAGTAAGATAGGGAAAAATCTATGGAAGGTTAAATGCCAAAGCAAAATAGTTGTTTTGTTTTGTTTTGCAGTTTTTGGCTGGGGCTGGGCTTGAACCCCTCACATCCAGTATATGGGGCCTGTGCCCTACTCCTTTGAGCCACAGGTGCTGCCCCAAAGCAAAATAGATTAAAATTCCATTTTACCACTGTAGTTGTATGGGTTTGGACAAATCACTTATTTTCTTTTGCTCTCAATTTTTTCAACTGTAAAATGAAGTTAAATGTTATGTTGGTAGGAATAAGTGAGATATTGCATACAAAGTATCATACAATAACTGTTTATTCTAACATTCAAAAATTGTTTCTTACTATGGTTATTTTGGTATTTGATTATGTCAGTTCTTAGGGTTAAAAAAAAGAACACTTTGGTGCGCTCCTGCTACATCTTAGAATTATGTCTACATTTTCTGAGTTTATAATTGGCCTCTTCGTAACACGAGCCTTGAGCTTTGTATTTATTTTCATCTGTCCACACAATAGCCATGTCCAATTTTTTAATCCCTCTTAAATGCCACTCCAATTCTCCCCAGTTCTTCATACATTCTGTTGTATTTTTCTAAATTACCTTCCTTCTCATTTTGCTGCTAAGTTCTACGTAACTTTAAATTTCTAGATCTCATCTTACATACTTAATGATAGATAACATTTTTTGTATGTTTACTTTTTGTCAGACATGAAGTAAAGATGTACACAAATAATATCATTTTAAAACTTTTCAAAACAACCTCTTGAGGGAGAAAGATTTTCCTGAGGTCCAATAGATAACTAATAGGTACTCCTGTTATGGAATGCTTGGGCACCCATATCAGAAATAGAAAAACACAGAGGCTCGATTCCTTTTCAATGCTATTGCAAAAGTCCATGAAGACATGGATTCCAAATATGAACTTGAGCATTTGTGACTGAGTTCTCAATTAAACACAGTTGCGGCACATAATTTTTCAATAAGCATTTCTTGTGTGATGAATGCATTGGTGAATGTATTACTGTCTCCCCGGGCACAGTGTTGAGTATGTAGTGCTCGGCCAGTATAATTAGATAGCAAAATATCTGTTTTACAGATTAGAAACTAAGGTTTAGAGAGGTCACTTAGTGTCCAATGCTGTCAGTAATTGTCACAGCTAACACTCAGTTTCAAAATTGTCACACCCCAAACTCTAGGTAGAAATTTTATTTTTATTATTTAAACATACGCATAAAGAAAACTTACAGTTGGATCATTTCAGCTTAATAGTTAAAAGTTTCCAAAGGCTCAGTGGCTGTGATCCATCCACCGGAATCTATTAACAGATCATCAGCCAACCCTACTTAGTACTGGACTCCTCCATGATTATGAACTGGGTTAATAAAATAGAAGATTATAGGTCAAATCAAGATTACGGGGACTATAGTCTAACAAACCAGGTTAAGTAAAAACAGATTTCTAGTGTTAATCATCTTTTATTTAATTTATAATAATTACTGGTATTAAATCAGTTTTTATGCCTGTCATACTCCATTAGATTTGATGCCAGCAATATCAGCAGCCTTTCTAAAACCCTTATTTATAAAGAAAAATTTGCATAGATTAATCTATAACTGAGAATTGTTATTTTGGAGAAAATTTATTTTAAAAAATTAACCTAGGTTACATCATTTCTGCCCAGTTTCTTGGAGGTACTCTCACTACTTCTTTTGGGAATCCATTTCCATTATCTTTAAAACTATTTCAAAGTCAAGATTAAGGGGAGGAGAAAAGAAAAGTAATATAGAAAGGCAAATATTGATTGCAGTATAGACTTAAAACTTTAGTTTGCTAAATAACTGAAATCCATGATCTATATTTTAGGCACCAAAGAAAACTCCAAGAAAGTTTATGTATTGAGATATATACATACACATACATACACACACACATGCACATATATACACACACACACACATATTTATATGTATATGTTATACACAATCCATATATATATGCTATACTCCATATATATATATATATATATATGCTATACACAATCAGCCAACTATATTTTAACTTCTTTTGAATAACCAGAAGATATTATTTCTTTATTTTTTCTTTTTTTTAAGTTTATTTATTTTTATTAAATCATAGCTGTGTACATTGATTTCTTACAATATTTTTCTACAAAATTTGATTGCCTTGCAAGGTAGAAGGTAAGAGCTAATAAATATTTGATTCAAGTTTTAAATATTGAGTTGCTTTTTAACAGTCTATGATATTTCCTAGAAGATCAGTCTTTATCACTGGTGGATACATTCTGCTTTGTTATTTCTCATCTAAAATGAGCGAAAATACCAGCTACATGGTTGGAAGCCTACAAGCTTTAACCTACAAGCACAATCATTATGCTATAAAACCAGCAGCAATTTTTTTTTTACAGAGTTGTACCATCTTATAAGTGATTACAACACAAAACTTCTCTTAAACCCAAATCTGCTAGTGGAGCTCGCTGTTGGGTTTCTGTATGGCTCACTGAAAGGCATGGTCCTGCTGTGATTACAGGATGCCTCCAACTGTAAGAGTCGCTTGTATTAAATCAGCCCATCACATTATTTATGTCTTCAAGTTCCCTAATTCACTTTTCGTTATTGATTTTTGGATTTTTGCTTTTAACCCGCAAGACTCTGCATGACCAATGTCCATTTAAAATATCTATTCAGAATTCCCTGGCCGGTCTTCGTGAGCAGGGCCGACTTTGGGAGCTGCTCCTGAGTCTCAGAGTTGCTGTGATTACCCCCTAGGTTTTTCTATCCGTGGCTCCTTCTACCTTTGGAATTAATAGATTGGGAAGATTAGGTCAATTGGCATTTCTGAGGCAAGTCTGAATTAATTTTCTTTGGCTTGTCTTGTTGAATTTCACACTCCCTGAACATTTCTCACTGATAAGCAGATTACGATGCTGGCTCATGCTCAGGGAGAGCAACTCCGAGTGTGTTTACAGAGTTGTATTGTTACCTTTTAGCACCCTCAACCGCAATAAGCATTATCGTTTATAAAGTTAAGGCTCTTAAATTTAAATCTGTGTCAAGAGGCTAATATAACTGTGATTCTAATTACTAAAAATCAATCTCAAATTAATGTGAAATTTAACAGTGAGAGATGTGTAGGAACCCAGAGACAATCAGCTTGGCCTCCACCTTAGGTGCTGTCCTCTCGGAAAGACATTAACATAATGCTGGTTTTCTAGATCAGTGGCTTTCAAACTATGGTGTAGGAAAAACTTAAGTCAAAAGGAGTTCCCGGGGATTTGTTATAGAAATTTAAGTCACGGCAAATCGAACTTGCAAATAGTGTGAATTTTTTTTTTTTTTCCTCAACTTCCTACTTAAAGTAGCTACATCGGGAAAATAATCATAAAAGGGTACTGGTTTCAGTATTTAGGAAATCCTTAGTGTCATTAGGCAGATTAATTTCTTAGGTCATGGAGGAAATGCGTATCAGAAGTGGTTTGGGAGAGAATGGAGTGAGGACTGGGTAGAAGCACACAGAGTATTTTCAAAACATATCTGTGAAATGTATTTCGAGACAAGTGAAAAGCACAGAAGGTTAAAATATGTTTTAACTTGCTAAGATGGTACGGCATTGGATCTTTATAGGTAACAGAGGCAGCCAAAGCGAACATTCCATATAAATATCCTAAACATGGTGAGAATGACAGTGTCAGTGCCCAAGGGGGTATAAATCAAGCAATGTGGGTTAATCTTGGAAAGAAGGAGGGACAATGTAATCAAGCTGTTTCTTTTAAAGTCACCAAAGAAACAGAAGTGATTGAAAATGCAAGACAGGAAAAATAAATTGTGTTCCATAACCATTCTTCTGAAGACACAAATAACATTTATCTTCAGATGATCAAGTCTTGGTCTTCTAACATCTGGTTCCCCCTCTGCATCATTTCACTAGCCAATCACCCTTCCCGACCCCCTGTTGAGAGACTTTCTTCTCTGAGGTTCCAGGGAACCACTTCCTCTCCTCCTGCCCCTGAGTGTGGGCATACCACCAGGCCCTGGCCTCGCTGTCTTTCACTTGCTACCAGCACTGATGTCATAGTTCCAGGCACTAAAACAGCACAGGGGTGAGCCTCAAATACATATCTCCAGATACAACCTCCTGACTTATCAGGACTCATTATAGAAAAATCGGACCATGATACTCTATTCAGATATCAGACAGGCATTTTTCACACCTCCTGACTAAAAACAGGACTCTTAGTTTTTCCCCAAATCTGTTCCAGACCTAGGATTCCCTAATTCCCCTGTCATTCAGGTGAAAAACCAAGGAATCAAATCTTCTCTTTCCTTCCCACGCCAACATGTAACCAGTCAACAAGTCACGTTGATTCTACCCCTGCGTCTGACGTATCCCAAATCTCACCAATCTTTCCCTTCGTTTCATTTATCCCTAGTTCAAACCATCAGGATCTCTATTCTTGTTTCATTCTTTCCCCACTAAAGTAAGTTACACAGACAGCAATCTGAGGATCTTTTAAAAAAATCCTAGGTCAGATCCAGCTATGCCCCTATGGAAAACTTTTAGTCATTTTTCTTTCCACTCAGAGTGCCATTTACATCTTTACTGATTAGAACGTAGATGAACTGTTCTCTGCTGACTCCTCAGCTCATCAGCATCCCTCAGTACACTGACAGCAAATTTTCACCTCTTAGACTAAGAAACCATTGCTTAAAGGAAGTTGAATAAAATGCTCCCTGATTTTCCCTGAAAAAAGTTAGGAGGTAAAGAAAATTTATTTTGGAGTGTCCTCTTCCTTTAGGTCCCTCTGTCATGAACTTCAAGTGCTTTTATTATTTCATAAGTTCTTCAGTAGTACCCCTGATTTCCATGCAGTGTTGGAAAGCATCACTGCAGGAAGGATCTAAATTCTAAAATTATCGTTTTTTCCAATCTCCTAAAAGAGGAAAGTAAGTAAGAATGCCCTGTTTCCTCTGTGCAGCTTTCTTAGACAGGTGTTGGGAAGAGTACATTAGATTCACTTAATTGATCTGCCTATTTGAACAATTGCTACAGTGACTGTTAAAACTACTCTAGACATTGGCAACAATGGAATAATAACAATAATAATACTGACTCATCTCTTATGCCTGGACCCTCAATTACATGTAAGCCTTACTGCAAAAGAAGGCAGAAACTAAGGATCAGAGAAGATACAATTTGATCTCAAACCAGAAAGCAAGTAACCAGAATCAAAGCTATTTCTACCAACTCCACCCTGGAATCAAACCATTGAGAA
The DNA here is from genome assembly GCA_963574355.1 of Loris lydekkerianus. Lineage (NCBI taxonomy): Eukaryota > Metazoa > Chordata > Mammalia > Primates > Lorisidae > Loris > Loris lydekkerianus. The sequence goes on from CAUYPK010031091.1 coordinate 7,884, forward strand.
GAAATAGAAAACTAAGCATGTGAGATGGAATTCAGGGCAATGGAGGTCAATATATTTTTGAAAAAGACTGTTGTGAACTAACTCTCTTACAAGTTTTTACATCCACTGTTTCCTGCCTTTTCTTCTGACTCGTTAATAACTCCAAATATCTCAGTTGTAATTTTTACCATTGTATCTCTTGGGTTTGGGGGATATAGTTAAAGAGAAGTGACTCAGAGAAACCTGGATCAAGGCAATCACTTTAGTTACAACACTTTTTACATTATGTGCCTTATTTTGTTCAGAAGTCAAAAAATTTTTAAAAAGGATACATGAAGGAATTTTGAGGTAAAAGGGAAATGATGTTTATAAGTAATGTGTCAAATTATATTTTCATAATGAAAGATCATTATAATATTTTAAAATAATGATTTGTTTAAGAAAACAGGCAAAAATTAACAACACTGTTTAGGTGGTTTAGAAAATAAGGTTTAAGATGAAAATCTGCGGTATCTTTTCATACATATTTGCAAATTATTCTATTCTCTTCTCTCTTTCTTATTTAAATGCATGGTGCTCATGAGAAAACAAGCACCTGGCTTGGCACCCCTGCTCAGTGGTTAGGGCGCTGGCCACATACACCAGGGCTGGCAGGTTCGAACCTAGCCCAGACCTGCTAAACAACAGTGACAACTACAGCAAAAAAATGGCTGGGCATTGTGGCTGGCACCTGTTACTTCCAGTTACTTGGGATGCTGAGGCAAAAGAATCGCTAAGCCCAATAGTTTGAGGTTGCTGTGAGCTGTGACGTCACAGCTCTCTATGGAGGGCCACATAGTGACTTTTTCTGTCTCAAAAAAACAAAAAAAGAGGGCGACACCCGAGGCTCAAGAAGTAGTGTGCCGGCCCCACATGCTGAGGGGGGTGGGCTCAAACCCAGCCCCTGCCACAAAACTGCAAAAAAAAAAAACAAAAAAAAAACCCCAAAACAAAAAAAGAGACAGAAAAAAAAGAGCCCTAAAAGCTGCATTTGCCTCTTTTTGAAACATCTAATAATTTGTGTGTGATGTCTCTTTTATCAAACAATGTCTCCTTCCTTAGTCATCACTTCACAACCACTTAGTGAAACTCTATGATAAAGCTTTCTTTAGGTTGCTGGTGTCTGAAGCTTCCTATCAGGTGACACAGGGACCAACACTAGTAATTAAAGTCACATGAGATTCATTAACAGCAAAACTTGTTAAGATAAAGGTTATAATGGAAAAGGGGGTAAAAATCATTTTCCTACCACAGATTCTGGGCTAATTCTGAGTGACGTTTGCCTTTTGAACACGCAAGAGTCTCATTTGCTGTCCATTCACATCTGTGTATTTTTGGAGGAACAGGTTTTAAGAAGTAAGGTGTGAGCAGAGCGAGGGGTGTCAGTAAGTTGTAAATGATGGTTCCACCTTGAAAAATGCACCTCTCTTGTATTATCTGGGAGAGTAATTTTACAATCTTAGAGAATAAAACCACAAATTCTATCAACAGTGCAGTTTTTCACTATTTTTTCCTGACCTTTCCTGACCTGTCTAAAGATCCGATTCATCTTGATGCATCATGTTTTTGGTCTTTTCAGTGGACTGCAAACGCTTCCACAAAATTTCTGTATGATGGGATCCAGACTTTACTTATGGCACTTGTCACATACAACCCTCCATGATAATTACTTGTCCATTCAATTTACATACCTCCCATATGTAGCAATGTCCTTGAGAGAAGTACCTGACTGTAACACTAATTTTTGACCCTCTAGGGAGCCTGATAATTAAAATAAATATATTGTTTGCTTTTCACTAAAATATAGGGGGAAAAAACCTGCCACCAACATCAAGATATTATGTTCTATTTTCATGTTATATTTTTAAATGCTATTTCTGCAGTATGTATTTCTACTTGCCTTGCTTAATTTTGACTATTCTCTCATTTTAATTGTTTAGAATTAAACAAAATAAAAAAACTATCACAACTGAATAAGAAGAATATAAAATAACAACTTAAACATTATGTATTCTATCTTCCTTGGCACAGAACTTAATACAATACATTAATATTGAGCCACAGATGTAACCAGCAGCGATTGATAATAAATCTTTAAATATATAGCTATGAGTTACTTTATGCAATACACATAATAGATTTTGTAAGAAGAATTGGATGACATTTTGAAAAATCCTACTTAATCCTGCATTTTAATTTGAGAATCCAATGTACATCTGCTATATGGCTAAAAATGTATGGCCCAGAAAAAAGTAAATTGGTTAAGCTAAAAAGAAATGTTTATAAAATACATCAGCATTCCTAATCCATTATAAGGCTCTTGACACACAAAATGAAATGTTATTTTTTTTCCAAATTACAGGAGGAAATAATTCTGAAGTAAATTATAGATGATATGGCTATAATTAGGAATGGAAATAAAAGAAGAGTATAGATAAAAATAATATCTTGGTGTGGGGGTAGATGGGATATCGTGACTCATGATTATAGATCTCTTGTGAAAATATTTTAATATTTAAATATGCAGCACACAGTGTTAATTGATCACTATATGTAAAATAAGGATATATTACAACAATGTGCTTCACACAGGCCAAGTAATCTTTACATGTGAAGTTAACATGATCTTGACTTTATAAAACAAAATCAATTCTTTGAAATATTTAAGTTGCTCAGGTGTTCAATCTATGATTCTTAAGGGTTTCAAAGCCATGTTACTGTGGCCATATATAACAAATCTTCTGGGAAAAGAAAAATTTTGTTACACAGTATCATGAGAATCCTCTGTCACTGGTATTCTGTAACTAGTGGGATGCATTTTTAATTACCATTAAAGATTCACCAAAAGCTAAAACTTGTGTTGGTGTAAAACAAAATATAAAGTACCAATAAGCATGAAACAATCTGCTTTTAGAAAGAGTTACATATTGCATCGTATTCTCTCTGAATCCTAAAGTATGTTTTAATAACGTCACTGTGGATGTTGATGGATAATCTGAAAATAATTTATACTGACTCAGCTTTGAGTATTCCTGGTGAGTGTAAACTTGAAAACTCACGAATTGATTATTATATGTAATAGAAATGCATAATTTCATTTCAGGAATCAAAAAATTACATAGGATTGGGAGATATCTACTGCAATATAATGCATACTCCATTAAAACACGGCTACTCATCACCTGGAAATCTCATTGAAATGCGATTCTGATACAGTAGGATTCTGCATTTCTAACAAGCTCCCAGGTGATGCAGATGCCTCTGGTTTATGGACAGAAGGCATTTTGAGGAGCAAGACCTCAAACAGAATTAGTTAATGTTTAATGATCTGCCACAAGAGGAAAGGACTGGGATGAATGAAGGAAAGGGAAGTCATTTTCCACTGGTGGGAGAGCAACTGAATAACAACTCTTAGTTAATGGGTAGTTATTTAAATATACTAATGTTTATTTTTTAATAAATATATACATTAGGCGCTCCTGAAGCTTCAGATGAGGAAAAGGCATGGGCTCTATAAGTTTCAGCTGTTAAAACTGCACAAAGGATAGTATATTAAAGTAAACATTAAAATACTAAGACCACTTTAGTGAATCTGAAAAGAGGAAACAAACCATCCATAATTTTAACAGCAAGTGATAAATATTTTTGTTCGTTGGCTTCTTTGTTTTGTTTTGTTTTGTTTTGTTTTCAGTTTATGGGGGCCTAAACACTTTTCACTTTTTTCCTCTCCACTTTTTCAGTACAAATGCAGCAGGCATCTGTCTTCCCCTGCACTGTGCTTTGAATCTAACCTATCCCCACAGGCATCAAAGATGAACATAATGGTCATGCTGTTCCACAAAGCCCGAAAAGACAAACAAAAGAACAAGCACACCCCAACGACTTCAAACTGGGAGCCCAGGGAGCTCTCCAGGTTGCAGGATGCGTCTCTGATCCTCCTAGTAAACAGAAAAGCTTCTGTCTTCAGTAACAGAAAACAATCATAACTGTCTTTCCTCGGGTCTGGCTGATCCTCTGGGGATAGAGGATGGGCAGAGTACAGAAATGTGTGCCAAAGTGTCCGCAAATGGGTTTGATTTACACCGTTTGGCTTTCTGTAACCTGCGAGGATCAGATAATTGGTTTCCTTAGATACAGTTTCTATTTCTAGCGGGCCTTCTAACATCTTTAAATGGTATAGCTATAAAATCCTGTTTTTCTGAAGTACAGCTGAACTAATAATGCTCTTATTGAACTGTATTATAGATGTTATACAACTTTATACATAAAGAAGTATGATCACATATTATGGCTCTATGCCTACTGCTTTAAGGAAATTTGGAAATAACATCTGTTTCTAATTTTTGATACAGATGAATAGAAAATGTAACTATATCCACAATACAGAGATTCTTAGTGCCCACATTCTTCAGATAAGAAGAGAATTTCAAGAGTAAAATCAAATTATAAAAATTTTATAAGACATACACTTGTATCTTTTTTACAAATGTAAAAATACACTTGTATTACTAGTTAGTAATAAAACTTACAAGATACTCTATAAGTTATGATTTGCTGATACTTTAAATTTGAAGCAGAAATGGAAAAAAAACGTGTTTTATTTTTATCATAGCAATTTATATGTACCTATGTGAGATTTTGAGATTTTTTACTTCACTGAGATAGTCACTTACTTTGCTAAATCATTGGTGCTATACTAATATTAATCTCAAAGTTACTATTTTTTTTTCATAAATTTTCAGCCCTCTCGATTCTTATCATCTAAATTTTGCCTAACTCTTTACTGAACATGAAAACATGAAGCAAATAACAGGATTTTTTAAAATAGCTTTGGGGAATTATATTTTGATAATGCTGTTAGTTATGAAATCAAAGGAAATAATCTTAATTAAAAGTATTCTTAATTCGCAAGGGAGGTATAATTCCTCTTGTAATCATGTATAGTAGCACTAATTCTATTTTACAAACAAATTGTTTGATAATTCAATGCATTTATCTGTACAGAAATATATCTTTTCTTTTAATGAAATATTTGGAATCACAGCGGAAAAGAGAAAAAAAATAACAAACTATTTTTTCCTGGTAATCCTTTACCTTAATTTACGCATAAGATTTGGGGATATTCTGATGATGGGCACATCAAAAGCCCTGACTTAATCATTATAAAAGATATCCACGTGGGCCAGGCATAGTGGCTCATGCCTATAATCCTAGAACTCTTGGAGGCCAAGGTGGGTGGATTGCCTAAGCGCAAGAGTTTGAGACCAACGTGAGCCAGAGTGAGATCCCATCTCTAAAAATAGCCAGGCATTGTGGCGGGTGACTGTAATCTCAGCTACTTGGGAGGCTGAGGACAGAGCATCGCTTGAGCACAAAAGATTAAGGTTGCAGTGAGCTCTGATGCCACTACATACTACGGAGAAATGGAGGATGAAAAAGTGAAACTCTGTCTCAAAAAAAAAGATGTCCACAAACAAAAACACTTGTGCTCCCTACCTAATATTTTGAAATTAAAAAAATTAAAAAAGAGTTGGGGATATAGGCTTTATACGGTAATCTTGCAATCAATCCTTGCATGAAAATAATCCCATCTTAAAAAAATAACATGAAATGAAAAGTCTTAATACAAAACATATACATTCACTTTTGTTTAAGATTTTGCATGTTATTACCCATTCATTAAGCATTATTTATTACGCATCTCTCATATATCAAACACTCTAGTGATTTCCGTCAAGCATAGATACATGTGACTAAGAACTAGCTGAAATGTGGCTAATGTGACTGAGGGAATATTTGCCGTATATTGTTTATTTTACTTAATCTAAATATAAATTGCTACTTGTGGTTAGTGTCCACTTTGGTCAATATAGCAGGTAGAGGCAACAGGGATACAGCTTCATTGTAAACAAAGAAACCTTCCTAATAAAGGTTTGTTTCTAATTAGTCATTAAAAATGCACTCAATTATAATGTGCTCTATAAAGTCAGGTAGTGATAAATATTATGAAGAGAAATAGAGACAGAAAGATATAAATTATAAAGGATAAACAGCATTGAAGCAGGAGTATGGGAAAAAGACCTGGAGGGAGGGAGGGAGAAAGCCAGGTGAGAAACGTAAAGAAGATCCTTCCAGGTAAAGAAATGGAATTAGAAAGAGAAAAAGAAGTTACTAGGCTAGCACTTTAAGGAAAAAGTCTTTAAGAAAAAACTAATAATTTTCAGTTAGGCATGATGGCTCATGCTTATAATACAAGCACTCTGGGAGGCTGAGACGGGCAGATTGCTCAGAGCAAGAGCAAGACTTCATTTCTACTAAAAAAACTGAGAGAAGCTAGCTTGAGTCCAAGAGTTTGAGGTTGCTGTGAGCTAGGATGACGCTGCAGCCCTTACCCAGGGGGACAGAGTGAGACTCAGCCTCAAAAGGAAAATAAGAAAGAAAGAAAAGAAAAATACGATGTTTAAACATACTTATACATATATATTCACACAATAGTGCATGTAGTTTTTAAAATAAAACAAAAACAATTCTTAAAATTTTTAGAATTAATACAAGTTTTGATACTCTCACAAAGGCATATGAAAAGTTGCTTACACCCTTATTGAAGTGAACATTGACAACTGACAGCTTACTTTCAAATCTCATTTTATAAGGCTTACAATATTCAAACGGTTTTGTGGGGGGTCCTTATAGAATGTTACATACATAAGGACTCTTGGAAATTCCACTCTAACTATCTGATCATAATAAAGACGCTGAGCCATGGAGATGTTACCTATTCCTGCAATTAACCCCTTGAATCACACTCCCTCTCATTGTATCACAGTGCTATGCCTCACATCTTTAACGTACAAAAATATTACATAAGCAGAAAATAAAGACACAAATTGTGAACAGAACGCTAAAGTTTGTTACATACGAAATGAATGAATTATTGTAGGTCTAATTTTTACTTCCCTAACATCTGAGACTACTAAACTTTTTATGGCAATTACACCTATACTTTGATACCTTAAATCAAGAAGAAATGTTTCAATTTGCTTTGTTTGTAATTAATTCTATCTGTAGTATAGAGAGGAAGCTGAGTAGTTAATGAATAATTCTGAGAAGGGTACACTGGCAAATTGAATAATGGATTTTTCAATAAAGAACTTTGGATTTCTACTTTGAAATGCTGGATAACCAGAATCCAGTAAAACACTGTTAATATAAATTAGTAATTAAATTGTACAAGGGAGAAATGTTTAAATAGGCTAATAATATGGTTTTGTCAACAAAGATATTTCTTAACATGAATAGCTTTAGTATTTATAACTTTATAATTTAGTATTTATAACTTTTCTGGTAATGATGTATTTTCAAAATAATTTATATTTTCCATCTTATGGGAAAACACTAACAAAGAACTGCATCAAATGATTTCAAGGTCTTTGCCTCTATTCTACTCATGTGATCTCCTATGACTGAATTTTTCATACCAAGGGAACATATTTTGGTTTTTTTCTTTTCTTTGTTTGTTTTTTGAGATAGAATTTTGCTTTGTTGCCCTCATTAGAGTGTCTCGGCATTGTAGCAACCACAAATTGTTGGGCTCAAGCGATTATCTTGCCTCAGCCTCTCTCGTAGCTGGGACTACAGGCACCCACCACAACACTCCTCTATTTTTAGAGATGGGGTCTCATTGTGGCTCAGGCTAGTCTGGAACCTGTGAGCTCAGGCAATCCACACACCTCAGCCTCCCAGAAAGCTAGGACTGCAGGTGTGAGCCACCATGCCCAGCCCCAAGGAAACATACTTTGATGCTAAGATATCTGCTATATCAAATTCCCAAACAATACTCCTCTATTTGAAGAGAAAACAATCATTCTGTGCGCTTTTAACTTCTAAACCTAAATTAGGCTAAATCCTAATTCCAAAGTAAAACAAATATATTTTAACCACATTACATTCTAACTATTTCATCCATTTAGCGCATTTCCCTGTCTAGAATATACATTTCTTGCAGAAGGCATGTTACTTAAAAAATATAAATTCCTGAAAATTAGAGACAATGTCATGCTCATAGTTTTACCTAGATTCTGTAATAGCCTATCAAAAAAACAAACAAACAAACAAAAACCAACAACAACACACATTTGACAAGTATTTGAATAAATTTGAAGAATTTAGTACCTAAACCACTGCTTTGTTTATGTCCCTGTCCTGCTCACCACCTTGAATTGCTTCCTATTAACTATAACCATATCATCACTTTTAAAGGAAAATAATATATAATCTCACATAAAGGTAAAAGCACATTTCCTGTACTTTGAAAGCAATGGAAACAACAGAAATGCCCCATAATTGGGGTCACTGCAATGTAGCAGCAGTTAGGCACTTTTGGTGTTTCTCTTGCTACTCTCCTGGACAAGTCTCTGCAGGTGAAGCCACGGGCAGCACCCTCACCTGGACAAGCCTTCTGTTGGGCTTACTCTTCTCTCTTGTTAGATCATCTTGTCCCGTCCCCTACCCAAGGGCATTCTCCTCCTCCTCTTCTTCTTTGTTAAAATTCTGCTAATCCTCTTTCAAGAAAGTGTGTTAGGAAATCAATTGAATAAGTCAGAAATGAGGGCTTCTTGCTGGAGTTGAATCACGTGCTATCTATATGATCCTAGACGAGTCACTTTACTACTCTTATTTCTTACTAGTAAAAATTGGGGCAAATCAATAATTAATTAGCTTCATTCAGCCATTCAGCAATGTATGCAAACTTCAAAACAAGATGTGTGTGTGTGTGCATACAAACATATATATCATTTTAATTTGCCAATTAAAATATGCATTTTTAAAAATTGGGGCAAATCAATCCATGACTAAAAGAATGGCTAGAAGTCTGACAAGAGGTTAACACAGTTTCTAGTAAATATTCATAATATCATACATATTCTTCCTCCGTCATCATTCCAGACTTCAACTTTGTCAATGGCAAGGTGTGAGAAAAATATCTGCCTTTTTGAAACTATCACTTTTTATGAATAATTAAGGGAAAAGTATAAAAACACTAGAAATATAAAGTATTGTTGACTTAAACTTTACTTGAGATACTTCTTTCACAGTTGAGTATCTTCTGTGAAGAGTCAGAAATAATAGTTTCCAGAGCTATAGCACTTCTTGGGGGCATATATATTGACATATTATAAATACAAAATCCATGGGTTTATAAGTGCTTTTATTACATCATTTTCAGAGCCTTGGAATTCAAATGACAAGAACATATTCATTCTAATTTAACAAAAATGAATTCAAAACTAGAGAGGTGGAGAGGTGGTGTTAGCAATGTGTTAGAAGGGCCTTAGGCATCTTATAAAACAGAAGGAGAGCTGAATAACCAGACATTGGTGGCTAACCTCAGGAAAGTAGAATTCACAGTGAGTGGAGATTTCTCATGTGATGTGGATAAAATAATACATAGAATCTATAACAGGGATTAGTTTTTTTAACCTTTATGTGCAAAACTGCTCCTTTTAAATCACTCAATTTCAATACTTTGTTCATTCAATGATTACCAGAAACACACACAACTTCCCTGCATGTGTAGGAAGGTTCATGGAAGCTTCTACTTTCTTTCAACAAATAGCCAAAAGGCAAACTCTTTCTGGGGAACTGTCTGACCAATTCTGTTGGAGAGCAACTCAGTTCTGCTGCTCCTTTCTTTACCTCTCAATACCTTATAGCTTTTGTAAAAAATAGAAAGATAACTGGAAATATGTACTTGAACTCCCATTAAAGCACAACATATCATTACTGTGCCCGTATGTATCTGACTGAAGTCACATTTGTTGTAAACAAATATATATCCAGTGACATGGTGGATAGGTAGATCTTGACTATACCCAGGATAAATTTCTTCAGCCTAGTGGTATAGAGATGTCTGACAAGTTAAGTAAATCTCATAGCAAAGAGGGTGGTGTCACAAGGTTTTTCTTTTCTTTGAAGGTTTAGTTCTTGGTCAATAGCACGTGAGGATTTCTACTATGTGGTATAGATGGTTAAAACACACACAGAGAGAGAAGAAACAGTCTCTGGCACTCTTCTCTTGTAAATTAATCTCTTCCAATCACACAGTATTTTTTTGCACAGTCTTTTATCTATTTTTCTTCCATTCAGGTTTCATCATATTTAATACAACAAAAGGAGTTCAGAAAAGTAATCACAATGTCTCAAATCCAGTCTAAAGTAAAGCAATGAACACCAATCCCATTTAGATTAACTACCTGTTAAATTCTCAAACATGAGATTTTCTAAAAGGAATAAATCATATGTACAAATAAAAAAATATTTATTCATTGTCTATGTTACCATAGATTACCTTGGATATATATTCTTAGTTACTTCCATAGATGGAAAAGAGGGATCTTTAATTAGAAGCAATAATTTAAAATAAATCTTACTTATGAGTTTATGGATGCTCAAAGAAAGTCTCTTTTAATTTTTCTACTATTTCAAAGTCTCCTGAAATCCCCCTGGAAACGACCTTTCCCTAATTTTGTCCATATTTTTATGAAAGTGAAACCAGGTTTAAATATTTCTGTTAAATCGGATTTTACTATACAAACAGGGCTAACATTTAACTTCAATGTCACTAATATTTAAGCTACAGAGACACAAATTAAAACAAGAAACAATGAAACTTTCAAATTTTATATACATGGATTACTTTTTTTTCTACTGTGTGAATCAAGATAATTTTTTCCCATTTTTAGAGATTATTATGCACTACCAAAGCAAAAACAAGTTTTGAAGTTAAGTTGAGAAGAAAACTTTGTTTTGAAAGTTTTCAGGAGTACTTAGCAAACAGATAATGTCACTTACTCTGTGCCAGTCACAATTCTAAGCTTTCAAATATTGACTTAGTGATAATTGCACCCATATGAGCAATACAGAAATTACAATGCATTGAATATTTTTTCTGCTTTATAAATGTTGAGTCACTCCAAAGATAACTGTCTCCAAATCAAAACTTAGGGGACACTCTGTTGTTGCTTATTTCTGGTCATCTCCTTATTTAATCTATTTACTTTCAGTTTTCAATAAAATTATTTAACTATTTATTCAAAACTTACAATCAGGGAATTAAATTTGCTTAAAAATGGCATTTTGAGGTCAAAAACATGGGGGTATGCTTTATTTCACAGTATCAGTATGCTTGCTTCTCATCTATAACAGTGCTCACATTTATTATTTTGTTAGATTTATCTTTAAAATGTATAGTTTCAGGTATCTAATGATTTCTATAAATACTTATGAGACAATAGTATATATTTCTAATCACTCCATTTAATATGGGAGGACTAATGTTTTATGGTTCTTTAAGTTCTCTGGCATATGGTGCCCAACTGGAACTGTTCAGCAGTTAGAGCAGAGGCTGACATATAGAAACAAAATAAAACAAAACCAAAATATTTCAAACAAGTAACAAAGAAACAACATTAATATAAAGTCAGGAATGTTTACCAAAAGGGTCATTTGTCATTCCAACAATAGTTGTTTTATGTGTCAAAGGAGAATTACTGGATTAATTGAGAACGGAAACTGAATTGGTGGTGTCAACTGAGCGCTCTCTCTGAGAGGAGGCCATCAGACCCACATGCAAACCGCTCAAAAAAATGCTTGTGTAAATACTGTCAATACAGTCTCAGTAGGTAATTAATATTAGCTTAACTATTGTTTGCTTTCGTATATTTTGAGATTCTTAGCAGGGAGCAAAGGATGGTAATACCAGTTTACCATAGTAGTAATTTGTTAGCTTTGTGACAAGTGATCTGATTTTGCCCAAGCTTTTTGAGCAGAGTAGGATCTGTGCCAACTGGACATTCTGTGATAGAAAATGATTCATGTTTAGGGAGTCATAGGGAGGCAGCATTACAGTTTTTTCAATATTAATAACTATAATGACATTTAAAGGTATATACATTTAAAAGCAGTGCCACAATTATTACAAGAAAAAGATGCAAGATATTACCTGTGGCGTGACTCTATGGAGAGGTATTGGCCAGAAAAGTCAATAAATAGTGACAGATCAGTGGTTGCTTGGGAATGGGGTGGGAACAGAGCTTAGCAGTAAATGGGCACAGTCAGGATCTCATTGGGATGCAGAAAATGTTCTAAATTGATTTTAGTAATGATGACTCAACTTGGGAAACTTACTAAAAGTTATGGAATTGCATACATTATATGAATTATATAGTATATGGGTTATATAATATTTCAGATATGCCTCAATTAAGTTGTAAAAAATAAAGATATCATTAACTTTTAAAAGAGAAGCAATGATGAAATAATTCTTTACTTAATCTGTGATAATGTGTTGTCAAGTCTAAACACACACTTTGGACCCACTACTGAGTGTCATTAAGTTTCTCTGACAAGCTTTTTCATCAATGCAGTAAGGATAAGAATATCATCTACCCCATAGGGCTGTTTTGAGGCTAAAAATCATACTTCAAGTAAAAAAAAATAGGATTTATTCAGTTCACAATAATTACTAGTTCTAACTAGTAGTTCTAACTAGTAGCATAGTAGTTCTAACACTGTGATATCTATTAGCCAAAAACTAAAGATGAATTTCAACTGTAGGGGAATAATGAAATTCATCCTCAAGAAATAAATGATAGAAGATATCTGACACTTAAAAATAAGTTTGTATTGATTAGAAATCTTCCCCAGGATGTCTTAAGCCTGAGTCAACATAGAAATGTCTCTCGCCTTTCAACTCTGGCAAAAGATTCACAGAAAAACAAAACAACCAAATATGTACAAATTCGCCAAGTTTGTGAGTGATCAGAAGGATCACAAGACATGATCAAAATGTCTTTGATCATGAGTTAGGGAAAACTACATATAGTGATAATGTCCTGAGAATGTCATCTTTGCATATGACAAATATGATTAAAACATTTAAAATAGATAATATTGTGTACATATCTAAAAAAAATGAATTCTGGGCCAGAGTACATTGATGTATGTGTATGTAAACATTTCATTTCTATGTCTTGAAAATATATATTTTTGTCTCCTTTTCAAATTAGTCTGGATTCTTGGGATGAATGTTAGATTAAAAAACAAACAAAAAGCTAAAACCAAAGCAAAAAACTGAGCTTAGCCAAATAGAAGCCAGGTGACCTTGGAAAAAATACATAAATGCTGAGCTTTAATTTTCACAAAAATAAGACTAGAAATAGCAATTACACATTTTTGTGGGCTTCAAACACATTTTAGTTTAAATTAATTCATAAACTTATGCAGCAATAGGCAACAAAGAAAGTACTGTTTTTATTATTATCTTTGTAAGATGAAAGAAAATGTCAGGGAAAGTGTAGGTTGGAAAAGTGAGTGTGAGCAGGAAACTACACCTTTGTCCCATGACTCCATAGGGATTATCTATGCAACCTCAAAGCCGAGAAAGGACCATGGACAAAATATGAAAAAGAATTCAAATTGAACAAATAATGAGGACTGCACACATCAAAAGTAAGTTTAGATGTAAAGCTGCCTTACTCCATTTGGATAGCTCTGGCTGACTATGTATTTGCAAGTCTGCTAAGAGCATCAATTATATGTTCCACGAAGAGCTTTTCATTAATGTGATCAATGCTCTCTTTCCTATGGCAAAACGTATATCTTTAATGCGTTACCTCATTTTGTTCCTGTACAAGATCTAGGAGCCAAACCTTTTTGAGGTTTTAGCCATTTTATAGGAAGGACTGATTCCAAAGAAAGTTCATTTTCCAAAAAATAGCTAGTGCTGAGAAAAGAATATTAAATTCTTTTTATTTGAAATACTCTAAGCTATTTTCAAAGCATATTTATTAAGAGCTGCATTAACAGTTCAATGACTTTTTGGTGGGTTATCTAGGGCCACAGTCCCTAGGAAGATTTTATAAAAGGGCTCCACAAAGTCTGTAGAAACTTTGATTTGTAATTAAAAATAAATGTATGTGGGTATATGTATTTTTTTGGAGAGTGGGCCTTTAGCTTTTAAATGATACTCAAAAAAGTCCAAAACACAAAAAATTCAGAACTGTCAATTTTCAAATGAAAAATGTTGCAAAAAATTTCTATTATGCTGTTAACCATTTATATGGTTAAGGCTACTGCATATTTCCAAAGGTTTAAAATAAGTAATTTCCAAAAAGCAAAATATGACAGGCATCATTTAACACATATATGTGTATTTAAAAATAGCCTATTAAATATACCAAATAATTATTATAATTTATAAGTGAACAAATTTTAATATGTTTACACTTCTGCACCATTCATAAATGAACTAATAAGACAAAGAAAGTAATACATGCATACATGGATATCAAAACAAAACAAAAAAGTTATCCATTTTTATTGTTTTTGATAATTTAAAAGTAAAAGAGCAATTTATTAAATATACATTTACACTAACAATGGAAAATAGCTGTCCAATGTTTTTCCGAACCATAAGGACCATATATTTATGTAAAATATCATGTACAGATGTTGTATAATGAAACAAAAAAACAAATGTTAAGTGTTATTTTTCCATTATATGGGGAATATCTCGAAAGTATATAAAAAAATCAAATATATCAAAGAAAATAAATTACTAAAATTGACCCTAATGTGCTATCCTATAAAAAGATTATATGAAATTCCATTTGTAAAAAAATGTGTAAATTATATTGCTAATGTACATTTGCAAAGAAATCCATTATCAGGAATCCTTATCATTTATTTGCCCAAAAAGTATTTATTAAATGCCTACTGCAGTGATTTTCAGTTGGTGTACTGTGAGAGGATATTAGGTGTGCCATGAAAAATTTTAAAGATCATTCATTAAACTATTTTTGAAATAAATGTAAAGCACAGTAATCCCTTTATTTTATTGTTTTTTAATCCACATAATGTTAAGTGTGCTATGGAAGTTTAACTATAGGTTCAAGTGTGCCATGAGATAAAAAAGGTTGAAGAACACTGGCCAATGGGTACCAGGAATTCTGCAAGGTCTTTGAATTTGTAGCATATTATTAAATGCCATTTGGTACACGAAACTTCCAATTTTATCCCCTCCCTCATCAAAAAACAGTGACCTTACAAATTTATTGTTCAGAAGGTTAAGTGAGGAATGTGAAACAAATCAAATTATGCATAAACATCTATTTGGTAACACACACAGAATAATATAGGCAAATAATAAATACTTATTGACTAAATGAAGTATGGAATCACACTTTTTAATTGTTTGGACAGTCACAGTATTTTCTTTTCTTTTATTTCCTTCCTTCCTTCTTTTTTCCTTTCCTTTCCTTTCTTTCTTTATTTTCTTCCTTCCTTCTTTCTTTTTTTCTTCCCTTTCCTTTCCTTTCCTTTCCTTTCCTTTCCTTTCCTTTCCTTTCCTTTCCTTTCCTTTCCTTTCCTTTATTTTTGAGACAGAGTCTCAGTCTGTCACCCTCGGTAGAGGGCCATAGAGTCATAGCTCACACCAACCTCAAACTCTGGGTTCAAGAGATCCCCTTGCCTCAGACTCCAGAATAGCTAGGACTACAGGCGTATGCCACAATGCCAGTCTAGTTTTTGTATTTAGTAAAGACTGGGTCTCCCTCTTGTTTAATCTGATCTAGAACTCCTGAGCTCAGGTTATCCACCTGCCTTAGACTCCCAGAGTGCTGGGATTACAGGCGTGAGCTGCCATGTCCAGACCAGTCATAGTATTTTAATGTATTAATGTAACAAATCAAAACAAAAGTTAAAGTGATGATTCACTTAAATTAATCTGAGAATTATGAATTTACCTATATGTTCATATGAATAAATACTTGCACATTTTCAAAAATGAAATACTGGTGGTTGTGATTAAGGGAAATATATCTACATAGCAAATGCAGCTATTGGAAAAATAATGACCTAAGCCCATAAAACTCAGTTTAAGAAAAATACTAAATTAATGATGATAATTTCAAAAATTATATTCAAAAATTTAATAAAACTGATATATTCGGCCAGATGCTGTGTCTTACATCTGTAATCTTAACACTTTTGGAGGCTGAGGCAGGAAGACCACTTAAGCTCAGGAGTTTAAGAGGAAGACCTTGTCTCTACTAAAAACAGAAAAATTAGCCAGGCATTGCAGCGGCCACCTGTAGTCCCAGATACTTGAGAGGCTGAGGCTGGAGGATTGCTTGAACTCAGAGGTTTGAGGTTACTGTGAACTATAATGACCTCAGGGCAGTCTATCAGAGTGAGACTCTGTCTCAACCACCTTTACCCCCCAAAAAACAAAAAACTATCTTGAAACATTGTTAAAATAATATCATAACTATTTATGACATTAGCATATGTATTAAAATATGGTTGTAAAATAGATAACTGATCATATTTAGTATATAACATAAACTCCAGGTTTTTACAGCATAGATAAATTAATATTTTAATTATTTTAAATCCATCTAAACTTCTGTATAAAATATATTCTATACCTATATGCATACATATTATAATGTATTTATGTCTGAGTATTTAAATATATGAAAGTATATCCATATAGATACACATCTTTAAGACTAAGAATTTTATGTCTGGTTGTCAGATAATTAAATTAAGGATATAATCTGAATTTTATTTCTCAAAGTATACTGTTAGGGGGCACAAATTCATTCCTTCCACTGCCATTGCATTCTTCTAACTAAAAATCATTTGCTTCTTTTTTATGAAAAAAAAAGGCAAAAACAAAACAAATTTGAAGAATAATACATATTTAGTTCTCCAAGTTAATATCAGAATACATCTTTAAAATGAAGTTAGGTGGTAAAAATCATTTGGATAATATATCTGTTAATGTGTGCTGAAAAAATTTATATTACTTATAGGTAAAAATATTAGCAAAATCTTTGTCGGGAATTATGTCTCTAGAAAAAAATGTTTAAAAGGAAAGGAATGGATAGAACTGCTGGATAATATTAAATTAAGAAACAACATCAGAGAACTAATCAAAGATAATAATACGTATTTGAAATCACATGTTTTTGTAGACAAACTTTTATCCCCAGCTTTTTAACATTTTACTAAGATATTCACTAGTCACTTGCTCAGCTCATCAATATTCACATGTGACTATTACTTTATGCAAACTTTTATTTATGTATAGAAATTGAAAAGGTTCTGTTTTCTGTTCAGCGTCAGAACCTCAAAAGCAAGCTAACGATATTTTCGGTCAACTAGATTTGTCGAATGGACCTGACTAAATTTTTCTTTTTATGAAAAAATAAAATGCAACAAAACAAAACAAACAAACAAACAAAAAAACTAGCATATACGGCAGAATGCGCTAAATATCTCTGGATACAATAAGTATAACTTTAAGACCAATGGCAATTTTGGAATATGCATGTCACATTTATGATTAGTAAGTTTTCCTCTTTCAATGCATATCCTTAAAAAATGGAACCCTTTTCAAATGAAAGATGTTGGGAATTTTTAATGGCATCATTAATTTTTTTGTAGTTGTTTTTAAGTTGTATACAAATAAAATACTCAATCTGGAATTGAGGTCATTTGCTAAGTAAATTTACATGCACCCCCCACTTCTTATCATAGGGGATAAGACGCTAAAGCCATTCCATCCCTACACGGCAGCAGAGAGGTCCATGTTTTTCTCTGTAGTAATAATAGCTAAGTGGTTCTATCCTAGCAGCCTGCACAGGGTGTCATGGAATATTCTGGTGATTCATGATGATACAGGGCTTGATCTCAGCCCAGAAATCTGAATTTTTTTTAGCAACATAAGCGAGTTTATTTTTTTAGTGAGCAAAGCTGGACCAAATATGTACATTGATATTTCCTGTATTTAAGAGTCTAGCCCTATTTTCTTAATAGCATGTCAAATATAAAATTTTTACTCTTAAATATCAGTTTATCTTCTACAAATTGAACATAAATGGTGTAACAGATGTGTATATATTTTCTCCATATTACCTCCCTGTAACTGCCTCTCTGCAGTCTAGAATATTCTTTTAAAGTGCAAATTGCTTAACATTCCAATCCTAAGAAGTGGATATAATGAGTAACTAGTTATTTGGAAGTAGAGGGGAAACTCTGTTGGTGTCCTTTAGCCAAGGTTCCATGTGAATGAGCAATTAGTCACTTTGGAGAACAACCTCCCAATTAAGCAGGGGCTGGCTACTAACCAAACCACATGTTTAACTCATCATTTTATCAATATGATTAAGTTCAGAGAATCCTTATTAAAAGACCAGAGCACAACTTAAAAAAAAAAAAAAAAAAAGTCACAAACAAATTCAACACAAAGTCTCAACATTGTACAAAACAATTTCTGAAACTTTATTGTGAATTTTAAGATACATTATTAAAGGATGTTATCCTTAATATAATTAATTAAAAATAAAATTGGAAAGAAATGCACATACTACTTTTTAAAAGCAAGAATAAGTACAGACTTTTGAAGCCACAATATATACAATTATATATGAGTGCAATAAGCTTCCAAATACATTAGGTATATATCTGTTTAAATAAATAGTAGAATACTTGATTTGACATGTGAGAGTAATACTGATTACACCAAAAATGCTTTACAAAATATAGCCAAAAATGGAACGTTATACATTTTGATATACAGCTTTTTAAATACTTTATATATTCATTACTTAATTCAAATTATAGTGCACAAAAGTCCATTTTAATGAGGACAAGTTTTAATTGTGTGTTTACCACTGCAAATAAAGATATTATGATGCATCCCTATATATTACTAAATTCCCATTCAACTTAAATCATTATCACAGGGAGAAAAGAATTCTACAAATTATTAACAGTAATAATTTTTATCGATAAATTATCCATATAACATATATCAACATCATTTTGGCTATTTTAAATTTTCCAAAATAGATCACCTAATTCTTAAGCCAATTAATTTTTATTAATTTGAAATCAAATAGAAATATATTGCTACATTGGACTTCTTATATATGCCACAATACTTATTTTTAATGTCTTTTTTATCAGTTTTCAATTAGGGAATCTTCTGCTATAATTCTTTAATAATAATGCTTTGTATAGTACCTTACTAAGAATCTCCAGAACTCATTTCACAAAGTAGCAATAGAATATATTGTACTATAAATATTACCTGTAGACTAACAGTATTATAGGAAAATGTAATGTCAAGTGTTTTTACATTTTTTTATTATTCATACATTATCGCACAATAAATGAGATATTTGTCAGCCACGTTTAATGACTTTTAGCACACAGTTACACATGGAAATTTATTTGGGTTATTTTAAAATGTGGCTTTTTCAGAAGTAAAATGAAATATATATGTTATCAAGTTTTTAAGACTGAAAACAACTATTTTCTATAAGATTTTTTAAAAGTAAAAGAAAGAAAGGAAACACAAACAAACATAACAACGTATTTTGGTGTCCTGAAATGGGGTGAAGGACCACTCGATGATCATCTTCTAAAATTAACTTAGGCAATAATGATTTAAAAGATGTACTTTGCATTTAAATCATTGCTCTCTGTCTACAAAAACTGCCAAGGTCAGAAAAAGATTCTAGAATGACCAAAAGCGCATCATTGTTGTTATTTTTCACAAAAGCAAATGAGAAAACCTATTATAATATGAACTGAAGTTCATTTTTAGACTTTCAGAATATTGGGATATTACCTCATCGAAAAGGATATTCTAAAAATAAGCAAAGCAGGTTAAATTCTCGTGAATCTCCCCAGTACCCATTGCCCACTCTGTCAATGGAGCTGCACCGCATGTCAAGCACCCAGTCAATTTCTATAACTCATCAAGTTACCTTTTATGCGTCAAAATGAAAAGCATCCACACTTTCTGCAAGAAGCCAGGGCATACTAAGAGGGATAGGGAGAAGACTCAGACAAATGCAGACTTTACTTTTAGTGAGTGCCATAAACCTGTAAAACATGGGCTTTGTCTTACTCAGCATAGAACCTTATTTTTCAGAGCTTAAAGCATGTGGTTCATGAGAAGAAATGTACTGACTTACAAATGAGGGGTTTTTTTTGTCTCTATTTGCATTAGGGTTGTGTGGGTGGGTGGGTGCCAAAGTGAGTGTATTGGTATATTTCCAGGTAGTACACGTACAATGATTATATACAATTCAAGTAACTTGTTATTTACAAAGAAGTATCTTATGTCTCTCCCTGTAAAATGAACAGGGGTTCAAATGGCTCTGTTGGTTCAACACAGTGCTTTAAGACCTTCATAATTGCAAAGAATTGATTCACTTAACTATAAAGTATGTATACATTTGCACTAAACTAAAACATACCAGATTCTTGAGCACTTTTTCGTAATGTTAGAAAATAAATAATAAGAACTTTAAAAATTTTTAAATTTGTCTTCATTTTGGAAGTAAACAAGTTTTCATAAACAAAAATACTATTAAATTGGGTAATAAATTTATTGAAAACTTAAGGATAATCATTTTATTTTATCTGCATCTTGAACTTCATCACGATGGTTAAAAGACTTTAGGATTCTGTTGTAATGTCATTTTGTATATCAAAAAATTTATTTATAATCACCTCAAATATAGCATGATTAATAAGTTTCTGATTTTTCTTATTTCCAAATGATCATCTTAAGTTTGTTATAGTCCCCATCCTTTTGCCTTTAAAATTGATATTTCAAGAGGTAATAAAAAAAAAAAAAAAAAAAAAAAACACAGGCCTTAATAATACTGTGAGTTACTGGTATGCCATTCTCCAAGTGACCTGGGTCTGGTAATATTGCTGTATCTCACTTTTGTTAATCTTCGTATAGTGTTTAAATATATTTTGTGGTTGAGACATAGAATGCCTGCAGTTAAAAAAATATGTCTACAGAACAGAACATCTCAAGAAACTCACATTGTCAAACATCTAAAGTTTAGCATTCCCTTTGGAAACCAAAGTATAAATATGTGCAGTGGCACTCCAAATTAAAATCCAAGAATGAAAATTTTATTAAAACACCACTATGGAAACAACCAGTTTGCAGTAAAGACAGTGAAAAAATTCTCAGATATCGTGAAAATAGATCACACCCTTAGTTGTAGAAAATACTGTCGTAATTCTAAATGTGATAGATAAACTTTGTAGTAGAAAAAGTAAAAACAGAGTTAGGGGAGCCTTCTCTGTACTAAAGTTAAAATATTTATATTAAAACTTTAAAAAGACATGGATAACTCTTATTTTCAGAGACACTTCATGAAACAAAAATGCATATGATTACACATAAATTTTGCTCTGTATGTTAATTTCTTCATCCAATCTACTTCTGTGTCCATCCAATTTTCTTATTGTGGCCCTGGACTAAGCATTCCTCCTGTGTAAATATTTTTTACAAACAAAAAATGGCTGTAATTTAATGAATAAAATCCAAAGACATAAAAATGGCTGTAATTTAATGGATAAAATCATATACTGCACACAGTATGAGTTATTCAGTTGAACCAATTCTTGATAATGTGAAAAATAATTTATGTATTTCATAAAAAAATATACATATATATTATATATATTATGCTACTTCTGGTTGCGTAGTTGCTTTCCGCTTCTCTTTTCAACCACTTTCTTGAAATTCTGAAGGTCCAAGACAAGAAGCTTGCGCTCATTTGCCTCGTCTGTGACCTCACTGAAGAAAAATCATTACAGAATTTTCACTTCACTAGTGTAGTGCTGTCCAGTTCCATTAATCCTCTCATGTCACTCCTCAACTGCTTAGAATTGATGTATATTAATCCATAATTATGGAGGTAGAAAACAAAGTGCATGCTGGAAAGCTGCTGCACTCCTCAAGGCAGAAATTTCCAATGCTAAGACTATTAAATTTGGCTCTTGAAATGTCCGTTTGGATCCAGTCTGCCTGCCTGTCACAATAATAACCAATAGGTATAATGTCACTACAAATTATCACCAACATCCAGAATGTCAATGCAAAATTAATTTACTTTTCCACAGAGTCTTACAGGTTTTGTCCTTAGGTAAAAGAGAACTTCAGGTACATGTTGAGTAATCTAGAGAGCCAAATCAACACATCGAGTTAGTTCACTATACACTTATTCATGTCTGCATGACAGAGGTGGGGCTTCCAGACCTCAGCTGGGATATTCTACCAGAGAATTACAACCCATTGTGAAACCAAAACCATCTGGCACTCTTCCATGAAAATCTGCTGAAAAGAGATTAAAGTATTTGCTTTTATGTTTGGTCTAATTAAATATGAGCCCAACCAAAAAGAATAATCCAAAAAAACAAAGCAAAACAAAAAAACTTCTCTAAGCATGACTGTTTAAAAATGTACAGGAAAAACCGCTTCCTCACACCTCCACTATACAAATGCTATCTACCTTTACAAATGCCACTGAATTAAAAGTAAACGTTCTTTTAAGTCTTTAAGTTCTTGTATAAGAATCATGGATTTCTCAGCATTATTCCTTACTAATTTAAACAAAAGAAACTCAGCCAATCTAGTTCACTGAGAAATTAACGAATGAAATAAACTTTATCACATCAATGGTTGATCTGAAACTACGCACTTACCAAATTCTTGTCGGATTAACAACATAAGATCTGCATTCAGTCAACATCTGAATAATCAGAATAATTGAAATCTTTCTGCCTACTAAGTGTTATCAGTGAAGGTCATCAAAAAAAGCCACTATCCAAAAATCTCCCTCTCTCCCTCAACTCAAGGTTGGAAAAAAGACAGAATACCGACAATAAAAACATGAGAAATGCAAGGTTCAAACTGCGAGTGTTTAGAATTATAAGTTAGTCTGCCTTGTCTCATATCCAGAAACTCTTTCTGAATGCACAGATCTCTCTTTATTCTCTAAGAAGTTGTGGAATATTTGTTCTAAATAAGAATAACATTCATGAAAATGATTCCATAATCTGCATACACAATATACAATAAGCAAAACAAGCTGCATGTCATTCCAAGAATCAACTGCTTTTGCCAAACAAAACAGAGAAAACTGTGCACCCAGAACGCTCAGCTCTTCCTTTTAACCTCCAAGAGAACCTCAAACTACAACTGTACCATTTTTACCTAGAAGTACATAATAATCCATGTGAAACAAATTTAATTTCACTAATATTATTAAAATTTTATTTCACAAATATTATTAAAATTTTAAGCAAGAAAGACATTAAGCAGCCAGCAATATAATATATATAAGTGTATATATATATATATATATATTTTACACACTAATGTGCATATATCAGTCAGCAATGTGAAATATATATTAGTGTATAAAACAAAAAAGTATGTATTAGCATATAAAGTAACTGAATAATTTTTGTGACTGTGGGTGAATAAATTGAAAAGTCTACTGTAGGAAAAAATGCTAAAGTTTTATGAATAATAATAAAATAACTCATTATATGCATGTTTCTAAAGAGAAATGCAGATATGTTCTCCGAGTGCGTTATAGATAGATTGGGGGAAGGTACATATTCATCTTAGCTGGGAAGTTTGTGCTGGTGGTTGGTGCTTTCAAACCTTTCAGAAACAAGGATTGAAATAAAGTTTTTTGTCCTGTTTTTCTTAAATGAAAATATTCTAGTCTAGTATAGAAGTGAGATTTACTTGTTATCATTAAAGTCTGACCTCATCTCACTAGATCTCTTATTTGAGGACGCTGCTCTATGTTGACAGAAGCAAATTGCTTTAATTAATGGCTAAAATTCACTGGTTTTGAAAAACATCTAGAATCCTACTGACCATAAGACAAAAACGCTAATTTCTACCTTTCCTAGACTGTAGGACCTTTCCTAGTCTGTGAACGTTCCTTGCAGACTGTAAAGAATCTCCCTGTCTCAGAGATAGCTGCATCATCATGCTCTGTGTTCAGGGCCAATATTTGCACACTAAAACAAATTTAAGGGGCCAGTCTGAGGACTCTGTCTTTCATGCTGTCTTTTTTCTAAAAAAAAAAAAAAAAAAGGAAAAAATACACAGCAAAATTAGACTTTAGCTATCCTTTCTTACTTTTGCAAAAAGAATTTATTTTCGGCATAATTGATTCTTGCTGATCAGTTACAATTTTTATATAAAAGTTCAACGATAGAGGCAGTATTGCTTACTACCTAAGAACACAGTGTCTAGTATTTGACTGTCAGTGTTTGAATCTTGGACTCTACACCAACTAGAACTTGACCTAGAGCAAACCATTTACCTTCTCCTCAACTGTAAAGGAGGGTCAATAACAGTAGTACCTGTCTCAACAAGTAATTGGTCCTATTTCTGGAGTTAATACAGTACAGGTAAAGTGCTAAAAAGAATGCCAAGCACTCCAGTGAGCACTCAGGAGACTCCGGCTACTACCATTTTCTGGTGTTGGAAATCTAGTCCCAAAGCACTGCAAAGTGAGTTTCTGGAAATAACAAGTTAATAATGCAAAGGGGAATATTGGGATCTCTTTATAAAGTCTCAAATCTCTTCCACTTCTATGAAATGATTTACTATTTGGCTGAAACTACCATGGCTTGTTTTGGTCACTTAGTTTTACGTATGTTTAAAAGCATGTTCACATTTCTACCTAATAAAGCAATGATTCATCATGTTAAGGCTATCAATAATTAGTTTCAATTTTAGTTGTATGCTATTGAGAGTAATGAATGCATTCCTTTTTATCCTTAGCTTTCTCTCTCTATAGGCTCCTCTAACTCTACTGTGGTTATCTAACTTTGCCTTTGTCTAAATTCCTAATGAGTTTCTTTCTTTTCCAGGCAAAACAATGAAAGGCATAGTCCACACAAGTTTATTCATCTACAAGCATCCAACTCCAAATCAGATTCCAGTGACATCATCTCTTTGTACTTTTACAATAGAGAACTGATTTGATTAATCAAATAGCAGTGATTTGCTCTATTGTCTCCAGAATGGCTCACTCTGACAATTCTCCACAAACTCACAGAATTTTAAATCTTGGCTTATCCAATTTCTCACCTTGCCAGAGACTGCTTACATTTCATTCAATTAATGAATGCCTCAAATAGTTACAATGTGTCTTAAGCAAAATTCCTAGAATGTTCATGTGACACAAATTAATTTTTTGTTCTATATTACTTTTATATTCTTTATAATTTTGTTAAATGCATTAATAAAACTAAAAAATTGGGGAATTTTATTTTTAGTAACCTTCAAATTTCCAGTACTTGTGGAATAAATACTTAGAAAATATCTCATGTCTGTAAAGCAAGATGGTTGTTCTCTGATAATACATTTGTCATTTAGTGTTAATAATGTTTATGTCCCTTTTCCCCTGTATGAAAAAAGATCTCCAAAATTTTGATACAAATATCTGTTTAGGAAACAATTAGGCTGACACAAGCACTGATTAAATCATTGGGCATGACAAAAGGTTTTTCTCCTGTTTACCTTATTGCTACAAATAAATTTACCACTGTTGCCAGAAATGAGAAAGAATTGGCTGAAAAAATGTAAGTACTTTTGCTGCTGGGCATGTCTAAATTTGACGAAAAAGCATGCAAGAGCTGGCACTACTGGAGGCTTTCCTAGAACTGAGATCTTTAATATGCGTGGTTGGAGGAATATGCAGCAAAAGAAGCAGAGATAGGAATACAAAACCTGCATCTGAAACAGTGCCGTGTTTACTGAAGTCGTGTATGAGGGTGACATTGCCACATCTCTGATTCTGTGTTGAAGTTGGTCTTCACAAACAAGAAAGCATTCATCATTTCTACCCCAACTTACATTACTACAGCCAAAATCATGGACTGTATATGCTTTATAAATCCTTGCTGTTCCTCAGTATTAGCTCTAACCTCTGCTCCTCTGTTAGGGGAGCCCTCGTATCTTCCCCTGAAAACACGCTGAGGTATTTCCTTGAAAGCCAACACAAGGCATCTCAGGAGCAGACCTCAAGAAATCCCCAGGATTTGAGTCTTGCAACTAAGCTGTTATCAAAACGTCTCATTATATATCACTGGCACACTTGGAGGACTATCGCAACAAAAAACTAATTTCTTTGGAATGTATGTCTTTTGTTTAATTTCGTTACAGCATCTGTATTTTAACCTTTCTTCAAATTGGAAGTGTTTAGAACATTTTAAGGAAGGTGGATTTGTTACCACACGTTCAGGATACTGGCCTTAAAAGAAGCTGCTTCATAAGATAGAATGTGTCTTACGGCCAAATGGGGCATTTCTGGAACTAGGTCCACTCCATGTGTGTCAACTTTCCAAACTTGCAAAGTAACTGCAAAACCCATCCACCCACCGTGTACAACAGTCTCTTCATCTTATCTCCACCCAGAAAACCTAAAGTATTGTGGGGTTTTTTCCCCCCTCTATACTTGTTAGAGATGAAAGAACACAAAGTGATATCTAGTGATAAATTGCAAGCAAATTGAGAGAGTCAGAAATCACTGGGATGTTAGACAGTCAGCCTCTCTAACAGCCGAGGCTGCTGTCCAAGTCTTAGAACCATCCCGTAGATCTTTGTTCTGGGGTGTTTTGAAGAGAATGTGGTAGGCTCTTCTAGGGCAAAGTACAGTTTTCATTTATGTTCACATATCCAGTAACACTTGTTGTTTACATGTTGGGTTATACACTGGGTGTTATTTTAGCTAAGTTGAAATTCAGTACTTTTAATCCCAAACTTGATTTTCCTATAGTCATAGATTGGTTATTTGGAGTATTCAGAATTTTTCTTCAATTTAACTCTATTTTTTTCTTTGAATCAATGGGCTGCCTGTCATCAATGAGTATTATTTGACTCAATTTAGCCTTTCGAACACTTATTTTGGTAACTAACATCATCAGTCAAAATTTCCAATGTTTAGCATTTTTTATTATATAGGTACACATCTCAGAACGATGTGTAATTCTTCGGCACTCACAAAAGTTGAAATGCTGTTCATCTTATTATGTCACTACAGACAATAAAATCAAATGTAAGAGCAATAATACTGATAAAAACATGGCAATACACAATAATGTAAAGTTGACAGTCTTCCAATCAAACTATAAACGCTTATAATCTGCTTGTGGTTTTACAGTTCTCTTTTATGATTTCTGATTTAGAGCAAAAAGTTAATTTTCTAGTTCAGAAGGGGAAAATTAATCAGGCAGTGGCCTCTAAGCAGATAAAGGGCAATACTGTGTTATCAACACTAATGCAAGGGAGTGATAACATAGATCATACAAACAATGGAAATATTGCAAATCACTCATTGTCAGCAGGGACTGAACCATGCCATTTGCTTTGTAATTGTGTTCCTTGAGCCACTGCTAACTCTGATTTGCACTATGCGAACATCTATTAACCGATGAAAGGAAGAAGTGGGCCAGATGGATGTTGGGTGGCAAGAGAAAACCTGCCAAGGAGTGATGTTTCCCTAAGTAATTAACAGTTCAATTTTTTAATCAAAGAAATGAAAAACAAATGGCTTAGTCCAATTATCTAATTTTGGGAGGAGAAAACTGAATTCTCAAGATGCTAAATAAAATTTTAGCAAAGTTAAATGGTTTTGAATAGATATTATTACAGCCAAAAAGGATAATATAATGTACGTTGAAGTATAGGAAACAGATTGCTGGGTGCAGGGACTCATTCCTGTAATCTTAGCACTCTGGGAGGCCACGGTGGGTGGATTGCTTGAGCTCAGGGGTTCCAGACCAGCCCGAGGAAGAGTGAGACCTGGTCTCTACTAAAATCATAGATAATAAATAAGGCAAGAGGATCATTTGAGCCAAAGAGTTGGAGGTTGCTGTGAGCTATGAGGATGCCACAGCACTCTGCCCCGGATGACAAAGGGAGATTAAAACAAGTTGAAAAAAGTTTAGAAAATGGGAAAATCTAAATATCATTTTTTAAAAAACATTACTGGTTTATTTCCTTTGGTAATGCACTGCATAGTCACTTGTCAAATTCATTAACAAGCAAAGAAATGAAACCATGTAAAAACACCAAGTTAACTGTGTCTGTAATGGTGCCCTGCTTTCTGATTTTACATAGAAAATAGTTCCTACGGACAGAGCAAAACTCATGTGATTTCCATACAAACTCTTATTGAAATGTATCTGTTTACCTTAGCTTAATATAGTCTGCTATTTGATGATAAATCTGTTTGTCAAACTCTCCGTATTTTCATATTATGAAAAAGTGAATTACACATAGTTATATGATTTATCATATCAATCAATTTATGATTTCTAAAAAGATTATTTATATTTTAGCTAATTAATTAGCAAGTGGTATTACATAAATATTCTTGAGATCTACATATTTTAGCATGTTGCAATTTTGTAGTTCATTTAAATTATAGTAACTATTTGGTGATATTTGCCTAAGTCTACATATCCACAAGACAGTTGGAAAGATCCTGTTAAGAGTTAGACACCAGCTTGATGGTTATCACAGAAGTCTAATTGCAATTAAAATAGCACATTTTCTGGTAATGAAGATTTATCTTTTAAAATATGTTTACTCACGAATGTTTAGTTGATGTATTAAATACATTACTTTTCAAAACACAAAGTTTTTTTGCTTAAATATGATATGAAAATTTTGGAATGATCTGCTTATATAAACATTCACCCGTTATGTAAATTAGTGATTTAAAAATGAATGAGTTAAAAATAACATAGTCTGTCTTGCCTAAAAAGCCCAATTATGCCATTTTCATCTATGGTTAAGAAATAAACAATTTTTCAGGATATAAATGTTTCTCAATTTGGGAAAAAAATATACAATACAGACAACTATTTTCAACATTTATGTCATTGCATTGATTCCTTGAGATATTGTGATACACATTCATAAGAAAGAGGGCATGCTAAAATCAGAACCATCGAGAGGCAAAAGCCAAAATTTAACCACGCATTTATTCCAGCTAGAGTAAAACATGTGTGTTCTATAAGTATGTTAAACTTATGTCTTTCAAAAGATGAAGGTTGAACTCAAACATGCTTTGTCGGAATACCATGACTTGAAATAGGCCTTTCAAAAGGGATTCCTCTACAAATGAGACTCCAAATTTATAGAACCACTGTCTATTTTAACTTGGGTCATTATTCAACATTATCAATGTATGCTGTGTTTTAAAAGCAATCTCTAATATGGCAAGTATGCTAATCTCATATAGTTTTAAAAAATGAAGTTTTACTTACAACTATATTTTATTAACACCTTTGCCTGTAGAAGAAGTGTGATTTTAAGGATGAAAAACTGCATTTCTCTCTAAATTAACCAAAGGATAAATTTAAACCTGGCATTCTTATAATTAGAGGAATAGATCTTAGAATTTTATTACCCCATTGAAAGATCAGCAGTTAAAAAAAAGAGAGAGAATTTATAAAATATATTTCAGGGAAATGATGACATCTATTTAAAACAGAAAGAGAACTCATATATCTTAAAATAAGGAAATTCCAAGAAAAAAAAAGTACTGTGCTAAAAATTCTCTGAAATTTTTTAAAGCAAAGACAATGTCATTTTAATCTCAGCAGTTACTCGTTAGACATATACTGAATAACGAAATCAATAAAAATGTGAAAAGGCTATTTTTTAATATATATACACACACACACACACACACACACACACACACACACATTATATATGTCACTATGTCACTATGAAAGTTTTGAGACTGTGTTATGGTCCATTATTTCATTTCAAAGAAACACAGTTAACATTGTTTCTTTCGGACTGGCCCAAGCAAGTTTCAAATTGCTGGGCTTACCAGTGTTGCTTGGGAGGGCTTCATTTATTTCTGTACTCATAGATATATTTCTTGAATTTAGTGTATCTCAAAACTTTTGTAATGACCCACATATCAATGGATAGTATCACAGGTCTTTGGTAGCAGAAAAATTTAACAAATTAATAATTTAAAGAGAATACAAATCTAAAACTATAGCATATATTTCTAGAATAACTGTTAGTATCCCTTAAGGAAAATATAATATGGCTCGGTAGTCTAGTCATAAGGTTGGATAATGTCTAGTTGTCAGACTTTTGTACAAATAAGTGTTTAGCAGTCAGAAAAAGTCATTTACATTGCAGTATGAGAAAATCAACCACCCTCTGTTCACATAGGGAATGATATTAGAGGTACAGTGCAGGAAATATATTTTTGTCAAGTAGCAAGTATTTGCCCATTATCTGAACTAGAATGTACGTCAACTTGCAGACATAACTTATCTCTCCATTAACAGAGGAAACTATTGATACGGAAAACATAATATGATAGCTATAGTAATTTACATTTAGCTGTATATAATACATAAATGGCTTTATATGGTATACATGTATATGAACTTGATGCCGTGAGAAGACTAAATATTTCACATGAAACAATGAATCCAAACCTTTAAGACTTGGTTTATATCATTTAAAATGTATTTAACAGTGTTATTCAGCCAGATTGTCTCCATGTCTCCCCTTGTGCTGAGATTAAGTTGAATTATAGAACATACACTACATGCCATCCTATAATTTTTATACTTTATGGGGCTGGTACCCATGTAATATCTACTCTATGCCCCTATCCTGTTAAGTATCTCAGTGTTCTAAAATGGATTTAATATCATAGCATAAAACTTAAGGAAACTTAAGGAAACCATGACTCTTTGCTAGGTTTTATCTGTTAAACTTTTCTTATTTATGTATTTATTTATTTTGGGACAGAGTCTCACTTAGTTGCCCTGGGTAGAGTGCTGTGGCGTCACAGCTCACAGCAACCTCCAACTCTTGGGCTTAGGCAATTCTCTTGCCTCAGCCTCCTGAACAGCCGGGACTACAGGCACCGCCACAACGCTGGGCTATTTTGGCCAGGGCCAGATTCTAACCCGCCACCCTCATTATATGGGGCTGGAGCCCTACCCACTGAGCCATAGGTGCCACTCCTGTTTCATTACACTTTTCAAAGCAGTAAAAATTCTTATTGCCAGGCTAGGCACAGTGGCTTGTGCCTGTAATCCTAGCACTTTGGGAGGCCGAGATGAGTGGAGAGTTCAATACCAGCCTGAGCAAGAGAGCAACCCTGTGTCTAAAAAGCAGCCTGGCAATGTAGCAGGTGCCTGTATTCCCAGCTAATCGGGAAGCTGAGGCAGGAAGATTGCTTGAGCCCAAAGGTTTTAGATTACTGTGAGCTATGATGCCACAGCACTCTACCAAGGACAAAAAAAATAAGACTGTCTCAAAAAAGGAAAAAACCCAAAATTCCATTTCTAGTTTGTTTTGTTTTATTTTAAAGTCCTTTTGCTTAACTGAACTCTTGTCACATAAAAATAGAACCAAACCAAAGGGCCAATCCAAAAGCAATTGAATTGCACTGAATGGTGGCCAAGGTTAGAAAGAAGTTACAAATGTAATTCTACCATCTAAATACAATAACGCCAACTGAAATTTGACTGTATCTACTTCTTATTTAGTGAATAAAGTGAATTGAATTAGTGACAATTCCCCACTACATTTTTCCTAAATCCAAATCAGCAACTTTATCTTGATGATTTTAGCTGTTCCAATAAAAGGAAGTGATTTTGGCACCAGGATATTAAAAAAGAGATATTTTCCAGGTACTATCCTGATTGTGTCTTATTTTTATTTGCTTTTTCTGTTCTGTGATTATATCATCTACATACTGAAACATTATACATTTATATTTCCATATATTAAAAAAATTACTTATAAAAATGTACATGTTATTTTAAAATAAGAAAGTAATAAAAGCTGTTGGTTATTATACTTCTGACATAAGTTTAATGAATCCCAGAAATATAATCCATATACTCCAAGGCATTTTAACTAGTTTAATTACACCATGGATGCCATTACTTTAACAGGGATGCTTTCTAGTCTATGGAATAATTGGAAGCGAGAATCAGCAGGTTTCAAATGACTCCAGCTGTGTTAAGTACTGACTGTGAAACAGATTCACTCTCTTATACGTTGTTTTGTAATAGGAGTGATGCGTAAGGTGAAAATCTCCAGATGGATGGAGCTTCCGCAGGTAATCAATGGGGAAGTAAATGAATAAAAAATACTAAAAAGGAACAGAATAATTTGAAAACACGACATGCAAATGAAACAGGTAAAACGCCCAAACGGAAAGATGAAGTAATTATACAAATGTGAAGTAACAGGGACTAACATGGAAACAAAACATTCCAATGCTGTATTCTGACACTGTTGTACAAAGCACAACTTTGCAAAAGTCCTGGATTGGGGTTTTAAACCAAGATCAGATTCACGTTGGTGATTTGCTTGTGAAAAAGAGGCAATAAAGCTCAGTTTCAAGAAAACCAGCAAAAGCAAAACAAAGGGAACAATTAATTAAATGAATGTGCACACCTGTTAGTGACAAACTGGGATTCTTGGACAAAAGAAGTGGAAAAACATTGTTTTTGAGTGTCTGCTTATGATGGGCCAGACATTCTCATGTATCGCTTATTTAACTTCATGATACTTCACCAAGCCATTTTTCTTATTTCAAATATCAAACTAGTTTTCAGTTTCTATGTATTCAGTTAGAAAATGAAATTAAATAGGCCAAATAATCTCAAAGGTCCCTTGGAGTCTTGAGAATGTAAAACTATTCTGTGAGTTCTATTAGATGCCAAATTTATCTTTCTAAAATTAATATAGCAGCTAGACACTGCATTAATCACTATTCACTTATTAGTTTGCTTCTTTTTATAGAATTTAAACTTGATTGTAATGTATTGTCTGTATGCCTCACAAGTCTAGTAAGAGGAATTTAATATGATACTTTTTTCTAAAACATGGATCCCTGGTAAGCAAATGAACCAAAGTAAATAGATGGATCCTTATGTTTGGAAATAACCACTCAATAGTGTAAGTTTCCAAAGGTTTAAATAACAGTTTGGGGCAGAGAGGCTTGTAAGAAAAGGAATCTGACCCTATTTATTTAGCTCATCCTCACCACATTATCTTCTCATATGGAAAACATGACAGGTGGGCAGACATCGTGGTGTGTAATAAATGAGGGAGATGATTGGAACCACGGGCATCCCTTAGTGACAAAAGAGTGTATATCGAATAAGAATGATAAAGTCTCTTTTCAATGGTAGTTACAGAGATTCAATCAGTGGAAAATGTTACACAAATGTGCCTCTAAGCTGCTGATCTCACAGGTTAGAGGCACATTTACTGAATTGCTACTAAGTTCACTCTTGTAGGTGGTTGTACATTTAGTGTTGGAAATACAATAAGTAAGGCACATCACCTTACTTTGCTGAACTGTCCTATAATATTTGTAATTATTATGCTTTAAGTAACAATATACCAGTATTTGCCTTGGCTGAACTGCCAATTGAGACTGAACGATCATCGGAAACCAGGGCCCTGTTTTGAACAATCCTGAATATACGCCTGGGGTTGACACAGCGTCAGCTAGAGAGGACGCAGAGTCTTGTGTGCCAGTAACAGATGGTCCTGCAGGAATAGTTTAAACCCGGAGGATGGCTGCTCCCAGTATCAACCAGAAGTTAATAACCTTTAGCTAAAGCAGAATTTAATTGCCCAAAACAGAAGCTTTAGGTGTCAAAATGCTTTTGCTTAATTATTGCCATGTTTAAAAATCAATCAGTGAATTCAACACATTTTGCAGCCACTGCATGGCAGATCTTGCCATCCAGACCAAGAGTGAAAGAGAGTTCATATCAAACTGAAGTATCCTAAAGATTATGTCCATTTTAACTTACTATGGTTTAAAGCAATTTTGATACTTATTTCACTTTTGAAGACAAAAAAGAGACAATTTATTTTCATATAAATTATACAATCTCTTTTATATTGGAAATTTAAAAGGGCTGGGAATGCATTGAAACATTATTAATCTATATATCTGAAGTCAAAGATTGCTCATTGACTTTGAAAAAGGCGTCAGTAATAAAAATGATTTTTAAAATAGCAAAAGAAAAATATATTATCATAAACCACAAATCAAAATAAATCCAAATTTACTATTTCTACCAAGAAGGATACATCATGGTTCTTATTTGACACTTTATGGTTATCTTAAGCAAGGAAAAAAAAAAAAAAAAAATATATATATATATATATATGCACACACGCATACACATGTTGGGAATATATGCAGAAATAATTCTGTGTCACTTTAAAAATTTATCAAGAAACTAAGAAGCCAGATGTATTTTAATAATAAAAATGTATTCTACCGGGCGGCGCCTGTGGCTCAAAGGAGTAGGATGCCGGCCCCATATGCTGGAGGTGGTGGGTTCAAACCCAGCCCCGGCCAAAAACTGCAAAAAAAAAAAAAAAAAAAAATGTATTTTACCTAGTGAATGATCAAGAAGTAGCACAAAAAAAGTTGCCAGTCCAGGTGTGTTCACAGCTGACTCAAGTAAAAAAAGCTATTTTGATTCTAGACTTAAAATGTGAAAATCGGTTCCCAACATGAAAATATGACATGGGATGGCATCAACTCATAACTCAGACCTCACTCCCCTTTGTCTCCATTTGTCACTTGCACCTGCTACACAAAGTGTCCTGCAGGATCTTAGGTAGCTGTGTTTTACATAGCTGTTATCACACAGAAGTACAGATTGGTTGCATACGTTTTATCCAAAAAAACCACCAGTACTTTTTTTTTCCAGAAAATATCTACTAAAGAACTACTACTATAAGCAGAAGACATTTTCTTCGTATAAAAAATACAGCTTCATTTCCTAAATCCTTCTGGGTTTCCATTTTTTTCCCTTATTGAGATTTGTTTAATGGGAAGAAAAAAAAAAACTCATCTGTTGTACTGAAGTGGCTATTGTCTTGCACAAAAGCTGTTTTGTTTTCAAAATCTATCATTCATGATCACTCTCAGGAGCCAACTGCTGGGATGTACATGGATTGTATATATTTTTTTCCAGTAGGCAAAAATATAGGC
Organism: Loris lydekkerianus; assembly: GCA_963574355.1. NCBI lineage: Eukaryota > Metazoa > Chordata > Mammalia > Primates > Lorisidae > Loris > Loris lydekkerianus. The sequence goes on from CAUYPK010031091.1 coordinate 42,854, forward strand.
TCTGTAAAATCATTTTAAAATATGTATGGCCATTTCCTCCAATTTGTATCTAACAGGGCTAGTGGAAGACATTAAGCACTAAGTAACTCCAAGTCATTTATTGAACACTGTCATAAAGGTAAATATATTGAAATCCACATATGTCTAGAATGAAAAGCTGGGCTACCAATAAGAACTATTTACACAGGGAGCAAAGAGGAATTCTAAAAATCCAGTCTGAGAAATGATTCAATAGCATTCCTGTGAGGATGAAAGCATTCACTTAGTACCCAGACCTCTTAATTATGTTAATGCTACATAGTCTTACAGATATTTTAATATCTGTAAGATATTACAGTGTTTTAATTTAATTTGTGTTTGGAGGAGAGTTTACACATACAATTTAGAGTTTCTTCTGGGGAGAGGTGAAGGCCAGATTTGGGGCATCAGAAGTAGCACAAGTAAACACAGTAGGCCTGCACAGTCCATCTCGAATAATTAGAATAATCAAAGAGCAAATATGCCCATTTCAAGGCATGTATTTGAGATTTTTATTCTTGCAGACACATCCAATGTTTCTGCATTTGGAAAAAAATAGGCAAGACTAATTCCCTAGGCTATAAATCACTCTAATGTGGAGGGAAATGTGTTAGCTAGCTGTATTACAAAGCCTTTACTTCATATTTAATAGGCACCTGCAATACCAGCATTATACAAAGCTCTCTACTTTGCAAATCTTTAAAACCCCACTTAATTTTCAGCACTGATTTCCTGCAATCTAAGAGCTTATGAAGGGTTCACTGTGTTCATACAGATCTATGCAAAATGTGCCAGCACTTCCCTATCTGTGATGGCATTCATCTGGAGGTGAATCCCAAATTTCTATCACTGGCATGCTTATTTCCAACTAAAATAAATATTCTCAGAATGAAAGCTGAAGATTAAGAGGACAAAAAAAAAGAAGCAAAGTAACTAGCACTGGGAGAGATATATGCAAATATCAGATCAATGACAATTCTTCATACCGTTTACAATAGAAGCTTAAAGACCCAAATACTCTGCAATCTATTAGTTCCTCAATACACTGAAAGGGATTAGCGTGTTTCTTAATCAACTGCTACCAGACTGAAAAAGGCCCAGAGAGCAGATAATAACAAAGGAATGCAATACCAAAATGCAGAGATAGTCCGATAGAGAAACTGTCGGAGAATGTTAAAATACAAGCTACCATACAAACATGATAAAATTGACCAAATTTTCATTCATTCCTGTAGTGAACATAATTAAAAATATGAATTAATAAGTGGTGAAGCTGTGGGTAGTGGACTCCCTTCAAGAACAGATAAATTAATTTCTAATATTGTCTCAACACAATCTGGAAAAATCAGTGTAAAGTGACTAGAGAGAATCAATCAAATATTTCTGAAAGATCTTGCCTGTGCTTCTATTTTTACATCATTCCTAACTATACAGGTTAGTCCCAAGTTCATCATTGTACAGGCGATATGTGTTGATGGCACTATAATGCACCAAGCTGATAAAGATCAAGGGAAAATATTTCCACATGCCATTTAAACAATGGATAAATATGTAAAAACAGATCTCCAATGAACAACTTTTAAGTTCTGAATTCCCTAAGGTTATATGCTATGGCTCAGAAAATTCTACTGCTTCTGCCACTACTCTTGTCTAGGAGACAAACTGTCTATAGGACAAAAACATGAGTGAGAGAGATTAAATATGGGTTGTTTTTCAGTTTATTCCTTTCATCACTCTTTACTGTTGAGAAAGGGCAGTTGTTTAACTTATTTAGAAACATCAAATTTTATGAATCTTGGCTTAGGAAAAAAAAAAAAGAATATAAATCAAAAGCAAAATGTCAATCATGGTAATATATCTTTTTTGTTCTTTTTTTCTGATGACTGACAGCCCAATAGGTTTGTATCACACAGAGGCAAAAAGCATGTGTTCCTTTCCAGATGAAATGTTTGACAGATATGACAGATTTCTGAAAAAACAACTGATAAAATCTTAAACAACAGAGTATATCTCCTTATGTACATGAGCGATCATATTTTACATTTGTATAACTTATATAGTATGATGCCGATCGGGGCGTTGCTGACAATTAAATAGGCCACAACACATAAACATTATTTCTTATGGGGATGTCTGATTCCTGTGCCTCTCTGAAACTTCAGAGTAAGCCTCTTCCTAACTTGCATTCCCACATTCTCATTAATACCTGCACTGTGATTAGAATCGTCTTTTCAGAAACCTGATACAAATTTTAGGGCCCTGCTAGGTATTAAATTATGGGTAAAATATTAAATGTAAAGTTAGTTGTCAAGAAGAATTTGAAGTTTGCCAAAGACTTGTTTAAAAGTTTCTTCAAGTCTGACTGAGAACTTTGGCATTCAGAAAAGAGAAATTTTTAAAAAGGCAAAATTAAACAGAAGCTACATGAAATATTTTTTACTTTCCAACTAGTTAAATATGTAAGATATTAATCGATTTACTAACATAGCAAGAGACTAATCTATGTTTTCAGTAGAAGATCACCATCAAGAGAACAGACTAAGTTCCGAAGTTTACCCAAGGATTTCAAGTGAAAGGAGCAAACAATCATGAGACTCACAGTTTTGCTTTAACTATACACAAGCTAAGAGCTTAACAAAGTTAAACCTTAAAAAAGTGAAATACAGACATTTGATATAGCTCCGAAATCCCATAAAAACCCAGATTGGTACGACCGGAGTTTTCAGTATTTGGGGAATATTCTATTTCTCCAAACAAACAAAAAAATATTTAGAAAGCCCAAAATTTAAATATCAAAATAAAACCAGCTATGGAAACATAGATTACAAGAAAATATGATTTAAAGGTGTCACTTTCATATCTCAATACCATAATGCAAAATAATGCAATGTGAAAAATAAGACACCATATATAATATTTTGGGTGTTATTTATAGAGATGTACATCAATATGAAAATCAAGATTCAATCAAAATCAAAATTTCTTATGAGAAGATCTGACTTCATAGTTGTGGTTCACATTAAATCCTAATTCTATTTTATCTTTACTACTTCATAAATTTTAATTTAATTTTGTGCAATCACAAGATGATAAATAGTAGTTTGAATATTTGCAGTTTAAATTTTATGATCCTGAAGCCTGTTCACTGATCTGAAACCGACGGGACATTAATGAACTTTGCCTCTATGTCTAGAATCTATTGCAACGAAACTTAGAATACAAGAGAATAGAATATTTTAACTACTCAAATTATTTTCTTCATGTTAACAAGTGTTCAGGAATTAGCAGACATATCTAAGTTTAACAAAATGGCAACTTTTCATTTTTATACTCCTTAAGGTTATTAGCAATGAATGTCAAAATGTCCCTTGATTTCGTAATTTAGGAGTATCAAGATTAAAAAAAAATAATAATTAAATATTCATCTCACAAATTCCAGTGGGAAAGATAACCAGTATGAATGGTGAGCGCATCCTCATTTCAAAATTCTAAATCAATGTCCAAGGGGTTCTGGGTAGCTTCTACCCAGCATGAATACTGACTTCGTAACCTCAGAGTACTTAGCCAGAGAGAAGGAGAAAGGAAAATCACAACTGATACTATTTTTTAAATAATATTTGTATTTGTATTTGGGGGAACATTTTTTTCTTGACATGTCACCTATGTTCAACTATCACTGTCTATATACTCCAAAATTTAATAGCTGAAAATACCATAAAGTTTTTGCTAGCCTCACATTACTTAACATTTGCTCCCTTCACTTTTAATGGCATTTCTCTTTCTGACTCTTCTAATTATCATCAATTCTGTGACTGCCTCGTGCATTTTACATGGCATAACAGCATTTCAGTAGTGGTTGTAGTAGATTACCCCAAAATGAAAAGTAATCATAAATGTAATGTAGTATCTCTAAATGATTCGAATAGAAGAAATTCTGTTTACACTATAAAAACGTGTGTACACGTGTAAATAGCATGCATGCACATTTTCAATGCATAAATTCTTTTATATATACACAAATGTATATCTGAGCAAATACTTCTACATTGTGAAAGGACGTTTAAAGTTCTAAAATGAGCAGTTCATTTAGAAAATTAAATATGACTGTTTATTCAGAACCAAACTCTAGTATAACTCACCCAGATTGTTTTATTACTTGAAAAAGTTGTTGAGTGTAAATGGGTCACTATTTTTTTGACTTTAATATTTTCATTTATTTCACACATCCCCAACTCCCATCCCCCAAAAGAACACAGGGTCTAAGAAAATTAATTCCCTAAATGCTGTCAAACAGGTTGGGAAACAGCAATAAACAGCTTACTGTAAAGCCTCCAGCTACAATAAAACAGCTGTCAATGAGTGGGCTGAGAGTTGGGCTGTGCAAAGCAAGTCCTCTAGATGTGATAATAGGAAAGGGAAAGGAGCTGGCTTTTCCTGTTCCTACAGGCAAAGGCAGTGGTTCTCAAAGTGTGGTCCTTGGGCTAGCAGCCTCAATATCACCTAGGAACTTCTTAGCGATGTAGGTTTCTAGGCCTCACCCCTGTGATACGGTAGATTTCTAGGCCTGACCCCTAAGAAATTGTTGGTGAGGCCCAACAATTCATGTTTTAACAAGTCCTTCAGATGATTCTGAGACATCCCACAATTAGGGATATAATGCCGTATTTTACAATTATATACACCAATGATACTAGTTTTGTTTTAAGCAAGTATACCAATGAAACATAATTTAAAGCCTTACTAGAATTATGTTGTCATCCGTTTAGCCTTTGTTGGTTGTGTGTGTCTGCGTATGTATAAGTAAATATCAAGATAAAGTATTTTGCCAAAAAGGAAATTTCAATCTGTGAAAGCTAAGGGCACTTCCAGATAATTGTAAAAAATAATTTATGGAAAACTCAATGACAGATACATTATGTTAAAGCAGAATGAAAGCTTAGTAGAATAAAAGGAATGAAGACTAGACTATGATTCACATGTTTCCTATGTTGTATGCAGGTTAACCCGAGGGAAAAACAGCAAGGGGAAAAGTCAGACAAAATAGGAATCTATGTACCACAAATAAATCCATGTTGGAAAACTCAGACATTGTGTTTTTATTGTATAGGCAATGCTAATTAGCGAAATTTAACTTTGCTAACCCTTTACACAAGAATCCTGCATTTAACTCAGATATCAGTTAGCAGCATAAAGTAGAAAAATGCTCCTGTTAATAGCCATTGTGCCTACTCACAAAATCTTTACAGATTATATGTGAATTTTTAAATTACTCTGAAAACTTTTGTAGGAATAAACATTACTTGTTCAAAATTGTGTAGCTTTGGGAGCACATTTATATAAAAACCACTATAAAGTAAAAGAGCTAAATGAAGTTTTTACTTTAAAGTTTAACTAGAATACCTTCAGATAACAATCATATAGATCAGTGAATGCCACTTTTAAAGGGTAGTATGTAATTTTTATACTTCATTCATAAAAAATTGCATACTTTTCCTAAAATCATGGTTCTTGCTCTTCTGACCACCACTTCTCTATTTGTTTCCAACATTACTTTCCCCAACATCACAATTTTTCTTTGTCAACATAAAAAATTCTAAACAGTATTTCAAGATCTCTTTATCATGAACGTGAATTACAGCTGCATTTGAACATTGGAATGCCTACAGGAGAAGTACAAAGTGACACATGTTCAGAGGAACGTCTACAATGCACTTTCGTTACAAGTAGAGAATTACTCAGCATCCTATTTGAAAGATTACATCATACAAACAAAATATTTTTATGACTAAGCCCTCACAAAAGATCTTTTCCATAATTCGCTGAATTGCACTTAACATTTATGTGACTGCACGACATGTAGGCTTAACTTTTGGGAAGAAGTCAGAGAAAGTGGCTCCGTGTATCTGCAAATACCCACCACACTTATATGTAAAGAAAGATGATGTGGAAGTGTATCAGAAGATTTCTTTAGAAAAAAAAATTTCATATTTTACATGAAAAGTTGTAAATTGTGTTAGTTTTTTCAAGATAATTATCAAAATCATCAAATACCTCAAGTAAGTGAACTTCACAATAAAAATAAATAACAAAACCCCATTTTCATTCTTTTCATTCAATAGCAACCTGCAATTAAACCCCTTATTTTGATAAATTACTTTTCTTGTCATAATTCACTATTGAATAACTTTTGAAAACCTTTACTGAGTCTGAACAATTTCTAAATTTTAAAACATCGACCTCTTTTCAAATATTAATAAAGTTAACACAAAAATTATTACTTGTTCCAACTTTGACTTATATAAAATAATCTCATATTCTCCTTCGTAACTTGTATACTTATTTAAATTTTTAATCTTAAGCATTTAAGCTCTAAGCATTCGTATTTTAAAAATGCTTTAGATGTTTAATATTCTACTTTAAGAAATGGAGATTTTAAGTTGTATAACCACAGCCCTTATACTCAATATTCTGGGAGTATCTGTGTAATTCATTGTCAAAATTATTTTTATAAATATCTTATTATCATGAAGCCTTAAAAGTCATTCCAGAGCTATAAATAATAGATGTCAAGGGGGAAACAGTTTCAATAAGACACTAAGACACCCTACTCTACCCAGCCGATAAAGAAAAACTCTTGATTCTCCAATGACTGACCAATGACTGCAAATTAATTTTGTTTTACTCGATTTTCTAAAATCTACATGTTCTTTATTTTTAACAAGTACATATGGGCCATCCCCTTAGGTGGACTCCTTACCAACAAAGGTTGAACTTGCGTTATGAAATCCTAGAGTTGGTGTGGTGAGAGCTAATCACAAAAAAGCAAGCAAATGAACTTAAATGTTAGTTGCTCCAGAGCAACTATCATTAAATAAAAGGTATCTTTGGCTGTACTACCAGCTTGATCCTTCCCTCCCCCCTGTCCTTGCGACTGCAGGACTGGCACCTGGCCAGCGAGAGGGACATGATACCCGAGTGCCATCTACAGGCTATTATCGATATTCAAATTTTGTGGCAACAGACAAGCACCAGTGAAATAAATTAGACAGCACTGCATTTAAATCTTTATTAACAAGGAATTATTAGACCTAAGAAAAACTAATTCTGGATTTGGTTGAAATATGAGTTTCTCAGCCTCTTAATCCCTCTTCATATGGCATATTTCACAGTTTAGAACGAGTTATGACAGATCACTTATGCATTACTAAGATGAGAGAATATTTACAATGGATTCATTCTTTTCTCTATAAATTAGTTATATTAGGCAGAAAGCATTCCTTTTTTTTTTCCTTTTTTTGAAAGAGTTTTTGGCCATTTGTGGATGCTAAAAAATCTATTAAATACCCAATTTAATATATTACAATAAAATAATTTGCAATCAAAGAGAAGACTTCCTCTATGGCTTAGTTGCAATCTTTCAGTGATCATGTGCTTCACAGCTGATGTACATTTAATATTCTACTATCTTGTTCAGAGACTAAAAAAAAAAATTTAACCCCTTGAGCAACCACAGCTCGGACTGTACTTGCAGTCAGACCTTCAAATGTCATTTAAAACTTGAGATTTGAAGGTGACTTTTTAGATCAAAAGGTAAAGTGAACATCATGAAATAGTCAGTTTGGAAACCCCAGGAGCAGAATTTGGCCTATGGGGACAGGGTTTCTTCTTCAGCAAATATTATCTTGGGACATTTTGGAATAATTTCCTCTTTTCATCCTTTGCCATTTGAAGGAAACAGGGAAGTGAAATAATTCTCACAACTCAGAAATTTCAAAGCTGTTCTAAACATTCTCAACTGAGCCCTAGAGGAATGAAAAAGGGGTCAAGTTTTTTTTTTTTTTCTCCTCTTTATAACGAAGCTAAAGTTAGGCCAAAACAATGACACACTGGCACATTAATACTGGTTGACTGGGCACTTGTATGCAGTACTTATAGACCAGTAAAAGTGCTCGTTTACCTGTCTGGTGTGTAAGGGGCCCTTTGTCTTGAAGCCTCCTTGGGAACTGCACTCTGAGGCACTGAAGTGATCTGAACTAGTGGAAGAGCGTTTGGAAAGGGTGTCACAACCCCCGACAAAGGTGTTGTCCAAAGGGAGCTCCTGAATCACGTGATGCTTTTTCACAGAAACTGGAGTGTCTGGTTTGAGATGAAAAGCAGGCTGTGGAGAAGCAGATTTGTAGTGCTTGGCCAGGTCGGGGCTGTTAGGCTTGAAGGTGGTTGGTGGTGCAGGGCCCCAGTCAAACCTCCCTATGCTCTGCTCCTCCAGCTCCGCCGGCAGGCTTATCGTCCCATTGATAGGCTCGTGCACTGCGTCATCGGGTTTGGACTCTTCAATGGTGACAAAGTTCAAAAGAGAGCTCTTGGGAGATTTTCTTTTCTTCCTCTTCTTTTTCTTATTTTGTTTGTTCTCTTGGTTTGGGGACATCCATTCGGCACCTTGCTTGTTCCTCTGAGCCGCTTTGAACCTTGACGCATGGCGACAGCGCACCAGGACGGTGACAAAGATCACAACTATGACTACCATGGCGCCGGCTACGATGGCGATCATGATGGTGAGATAGTCCTCATTTTGATAGGGCTGGCTACTATCCCCTATGTTCCTGTCCAATGGGGTCTCCATAGTCCTGCGGATCAAGTCATAGATATAGGAGGCATTTCCAGCAGTGTCATTTACATAAAGAAACACAAGCACGAGTGTGTGCAGAGACTTAGGGTACCCCAGGTCACTTATGTTGACCACCAAACGGTGCAAGCCAATGTCAGTAGGTGCTGGTTTTTCTTCCAGAGTAATGTTACCTGTTACTGGATCAATCCGAAATAAGCCTTTGTTGTTTCCACTCACGATTGTGTACTTGAGTTCTGCATTCATTCCAGTGTCGATATCCACTGCAAAAACTTCTGCTACAACGGAGCCAGGAATGGCCGAGAGGGGCACCAACTTAAAGGAAGTGTTAGAGGGTGGAGAAATGACAACTGGGCTATTGTCATTGACATCCATGACATTGATCGTTACTTTTGCAGTTGAGGAACGAGGTGGTTGTCCTCCATCGGTGGCTTTGACATCAAAAGTGTAGGAACTCTGCTGTTCTCTATCAAATGAGACATTTGACTTTATGACTCCAGAATAGGGATCCAACACAAAATTGTCATTGTCATTTAGAATGGAAAGAGTCACAGCTTTATTCTCTCCAGCATCTGCATCTGTCACTGTGATCACTCCCACAGTACTATACTTTGGCAGATTCTCAGACACAAAAAATTGAAAATGATTATGAGTAAACTTGGGGCTATTGTCATTCTCATCCAGAACAGTAACTATCACAGCCGCTTGGCTTTGAAGGGGAGGGGTTCCATTGTCCCTGGCAGTTACTGTAAAAATGAATCGCTCTTGTTCTTCCCTGTCAAACACTCTGGAAGCTGTCAAAACTCCTGTCTTTCTGTCCAGATCAAAGAAGGAGGCATTCGGTCCAAGCTGATAAACAATGTCTGCATTTTTCCCACTGTCTTCATCTGTGGCACTAATAGTTGTTAAGTATAACCCACGTCGGTTGTTTTCAGAAACTGACAGCTCAATTACAGGCTGGTTGAAAATTGGTGGGTTGTCATTTTCATCCTCAAGCTTAACCCTTACCAGGGCAGTCTGATTTAAACTGGGCTTCCCAGAATCAGAGGCAACTATTTTAAAGCTGAATTCTTTGGTGCCCTCATAGTCCAACAAAGAGGAGGTCTCTAACAAATATTGGTTGTCATACACTGCTTTCAAATGAAATGGGACCTCTCTTTCAATAAAACAGATCACTTTGCCATTCACATCTGTGTCCTTATCTGAAACCGTAATTAGAGCAATCTTAGTATTGACAGGATCTTTCTCAGATAAATACACAGTGCCATTGATGGGACTTATAATGTACCTGAGGTCTATGTTAGGAGGGTTATCATTTACATCGGTGACATTGATGGTAACCGTTGCTCGGGCAGGAGTAGAGCTGCCATCACTAGCCAACACTGTCACTTTGTGAATGGCTGTCTCCTCTCTATCTAAGGACCTCTGAACTGTAATCAGCCCAGTTGTATTATTTAAAGCAAAGAGTCTTTTGGTTGCAGGGGCAACTTGGGCACCAAAGATGTACCGTATTTCAGCGTTACTGCCTATATCTGCATCAGTGGCATGGAGCTGAATTACAGAGGTACCTACAGGAGCGTTCTCTGGAATATGCACCTCTACTTGACCCTCTTTGAACACTGGCCTGTTGTCATTTACATCACTTACTGTGACCTGCAGTATGGCCGTGCTGGATTTCTGTGGAGTGCCTCCATCCTCTACTTTGATTTTCATCACATAGGTATCTTTCTGTTCTCTATCCAAGTTTTGCTGAACAATCAATTGTGGCCACTTCTCTCCCTCCGGAGTTTCCACGATATCCAGTCCAAAAACACTTTGCCCATTTAACAATTCATAATGCTGTACACCATTGAAGCCTGTGTCAGGATCTGTTGCTGACGGAATTGGAAAGCGGCTGTTGATCAAAGTGTTTTCTGGAATGGAAATATTGATGACAGGAGATGGAAACATGGGGGCATTATCATTGGTATCCTTGACGATTATTTTTATTTTGATCAGCCTGAAAAAGTCATTGGGGAGGATCACGACCTCAAGTTCAAAGAAACACTCATTCTCCTCAGCATAAGAGGCTCCAGCACAGAGTTTTTCCCTGTCTATTCTGTTGGAGGTTGTGAAAATTTCTCCAGTGCTGCTAGATACTTTCACCAAAGGGGCATCTCCAGCTTTAGAAACCAGTCTGTAGACAAGGCTGGCACTGGTCCCTGTGGCAGCATTGATGTGAGAAATGTTCAGATCCTTTGGTATGTTTCCTATGGGCACATTTTCAGGCAATTCCTCTCTAATAGTGTATATAAGTTCTTGAGCTATTGCAGAATCCAGCCTTAAACAGGCAATCAGAGCAGCCAACAGGTAAAAATCCCTCAGGTCCATGATAATGTATTTATTTTCTTTTCCTGAATTTTAGGGCTTAAAGGTTTCCACTGAGGAATGCTGCACGAATTGCAAGAGGAAGCGTGCATGGACTGGAGGATGCATTACATCTCATCACTTATTTGGAGACAGCCACTGTCAACACAATTGTATAGACAATATTATTCTTCAGTAAATAAAAACACACCATCAAACATACCACATTGCATTTTCCACTACATATTAGTAAACATGGCAGTTTGCTCTGGCACTGTCTGCAAGTTAACTCTGTGTGGATAAAAAACACTAAATATCTCCTGCTTGTTGCATTTGCTCAGAGAAAATGAAATTTTCTACTTTTGAATTAAGGACAGCTGCTATTTTTACCTGTATTCGCCCACGTTGTTTTTCAGAAGACTGTTTTAATTCCTAACATGCATTCTTGCTCTCTCTTTCCCCTCCCCCTGTCCTACCCTCCTCCTGGCCTCTAACCCACCTCCCTCAGTTCTTTTAGGTGCAAGTGAAAAACCCTAAGTATTTAGCTGTGGTTCCTGCTAATTGCTTTGTCACACATCAAATGTGTTTTCTCCTTTGCCACACTGAGTCATCTCTGTTTTCTCAAAAGACTACCTTTCTCTTTCCTCCCAGTACTTCAACTGCCTTCTAATACGATCTTACTGGGAGACAAGCATCCGGACATGCTGCTGCAGCATCAGAAGCAATAGTCACCGGCTACTACATATCCCCATTGCCTAAAAGCACAATACCAAGACTTCAGATTTCTTACCCAGAGCTTGCTCTCTTTTCTCCATATTGACATATTATTCCCATGAGGATTAATAAACACATTAAAACTTTTAAAAATGTGTAATAATATAGTATTCCTTGTCCTAGATGTGAAAGAGAGTGCTGAGATGTTAGTGAAACCCAGCTAACATTTCCATGTAATACTACAATATTTTCCACTAAGCATAGAAGAGGAAAAAAAAAAAAAAAAAAAAAAAGCAGTTTCTTAATCCTGATCTCCTCTCCGGTTATAATATTAGTAACATTTGCCACACATTAAAACTGCAAACCAAAATGCAGGTAAAGGGGCTTCTGTTTAGTGCTCCCTTAAGTGCAATTTAAATGGTGCAAGGTTCCAGACAGCTACCTAGTAGAGTGGGACCGGTCAGTTCTCAGGCTCTAATCTTATCTGCATTAGGCTGCACAGTAGCTGATGCCCGCGATTAGTTCCAGCAGAGATGCAGGTAGGGATGCAGATATAGCCGAATAGGTGAGCTCTGCCCCAACTGTCCACCCAATTACAAGCACCCGTCGTCTACATTGAAGACATATCTAAACACAGAATTTACAATTGTACATGCAAAACTTTACACTTACGTTAGTTGCCTCAACCTTTCCCCTTTCCCAGTATGCTGCAGTTAGGAATGATTTGTTCCAATACATAGAAAGCCATGCATCTGGTAGCACCAGTTTGGGGAGAAATCAGAAGCAGCAAAACGTTTCTTCCTTGTAAAATGTGTTGCTTCGGGCTGGCAAATTAGCAACTCCAGAGAACAAATTCACAGATTTGTCGTTAGTCATTCTCTCCACATTCCGTCTCTATTACCCTCTGGGTCTGGGTTTTTCGGGATATTTAACACACATACAACATCCAGTTGCACTTCTTCAGCTCAAGAGTATTTCCCACAGCATCAGGCATACCATTTCCACCCGACGTCAATACTGCTTAAGTCTCTTAACTTCTTGTAGAAAACGCCAGAGTTGGGGTGATGGTAATTTCTCTGGCTGCTATCCGAGTGACAGTTGCCAAAAAATTCCTAATCGGTTATCTCTTTCGTGCTTCCGAGACTCTGAGGCGCTCCTTCTTCTGTCGCGTGCTCTCCCTCTCTCCCTTCTCCTCTGCCCCTCTCTCCTTCTCTCTCTCCTCTCTCTGAACTGAATTTCTTGATATAACTCTCAATAAGCCCAGAGGGAGGGCGTGACGGTCCAGGCCCCGCCCCCGGCCCCTGATTGGCCTGCATCTTGCGGTGCGGGCGGCCGCAGCCGGCGCGAAGGAGCGAGCCCGGAACAAGTCGCTGACTGTCTCCCGTCTTCCCCTCCTCTGCGCCCCCTCGGCAGGCTCAAAAACCCGGAGAACGGATCCAGGCCCCTGGAGAGCCGGGTTCCAGGAGGTGCACTGAGCATGCCCGGCCCGGTCTGGCTAGGGAGGCACGCGCTGGCGCTCCCCAGGCCCGCTGCGGTGCCGCGGTCGCAGGCGTGAGCTTGAGGGGCAGCAAACCGCCGAGCCGGGGCGGTCTGGCAGGCGTGGGCGGCGCTGGAGCCTGGCAGGGCGCGCGAGCACGGACTCGGGGAGCCTTGGGCATCACTGTGGGCGGACAGGGGTCACCAAGGCGGTTCATCTCTGGGAGCCCATTTCGCACTTTCTTTGCTAAGTGGAGGGGCCAGAACGCACAGATGGGGGAGTCTACCCGCGATCCGAGGCGCGAGAAGCATCGCGACCCTTGGATGGGGAGCTCGGGCCAGCAGATCCCGCGAGCGCGTTGGACCGACAAGATGCCCGGTGCTGCAAGCGGAGGCTTTTGCTGACAGGGACGCTGGCAAGAGGGTGGAGAGGGCGGATAGCGAAAGGGGGGAGGGGGCAGCGGATATTTGAATCTCAATTGAGATTGAAAAGAAAATTAATCTGACCACTTCCTATAAACAGGGTCACGGAAACTGCCAAGGAAAGAAAATGTGGCAGCCTTGTGGGATCTCTTGGTCAGCCTTGCCCAGTCCTGTGTGCGTGCGAATTCCCGTTTCGTGCCGCAGGACTGGCCGCGGCGGCGGATCGTAGCGGTCCTGCACTTCTGCTCCCGCAGCTCCGGGAAAGCTGAGAACCAGGGCTTGCCCAGACACCCGGGCTTCTGCAAAACCCGCTTCCAGATCACCTTACTGCAAACTTTGCTTTCCGAGAGGCTGGAAGGAGTCCGTGCAGCGCTTCCCAAGCGGTGGAACACTTCCTTTCCCTATGCACTTTCTGCTGACGGCAACTTTACTGTAATACTTGTCTTTCCCCGTGCACTTCATTTATCTGACTCCAGCTCTGTAATATATCCTCATGTTTCTTAATTTTCATACAAGAACTGGATGGAATGACTCCCGAAGGGATTGACCTTATTCCTTAAATATTTCACCCCCCTACACTATCTACATTTGATCTTTTAAAAGCAGCAAACCATGAAGGTTTGTGCAATGGTTATACGTACAACACCCGATACCTGAGTAAAGTTTGAGGCATTAGCATAGTAATAGTTCACTTGGAACAAAAAATGTATTTTTCTGATTGACCTATAAAGGTTATTTAATGCATGATTGAATAACCTGTCCTAACTTACAGGAAGAAAGAAGGGCATTCATTTTAAACCTCTGCTCTCCATTTGTACTGGATGTACATTAAGGCTCTTCATGTACGTAGGTACTATTATGGCATTTCTGAGAATATGTCTTGTTTCTGAGTACATTGGTCCTCTTTTAAAATAGTAACGGATCTTTAGATGTTTAAGTTAAAAGTAAACCCCAAAGAAATTACTGATCGAACCTACCAAGCTATATATTGTATAAATAATTATTTCATTTAACCAACTCCTTTAACATCGTAATTTCCACACATGAAATTTTAAGCTCTTTTTAATTCACTTTTCCTCTGGTGAATATTCACTGTAGAACTACAGTCTTTAAAATCCCACTGTATAATCTATTAATCCCATATATGTGAACAATAAAACACTTTTCAGGTAGGTAGTGTGTTATTGTTTTTAAATAGCCAAGCAAATTCTACTAATGGCAACATTTTGTCTGCTTAGAATATACAAAACATAAGAATAAAAAAGACTGCTTAAGTATCCAATGTCAAAAGTAAAATATTACCCTATTCAGTAATGCCAGTGAATTAAAGGATGATTCTTTTATCTTAACAAAGTGAAGGCATTTTACCATTCACAAATCTACAATTAAAGCCTGTACATTGTTCCAGTGTCACCTATTTTATGCTCAGAACTATTTTTAAATAAATGAACCATCATTCTGATACATTTACAATAAACATAGCACAGCCACTTTGCAGTTCATTTCATAAGCATCAGTTATATTCTAATCATACTGTAGTCATTTCAAAGTCATGTTGTAGTGGCAACACATAGCTTAGCAATAATTATTTAACATCATTATTAAGCGGAATTGTTTCTGTTTGTTAAGGAGAGCTTTACTTGTCAGCAGAACCCATTATTACATCTTAGTGTGAAGACTAGATGAAGGTTAGGGAAGAGAAAAAAGTCATCACATGATTTAATTTATGACTGAGACTTCAATTAAAGAAAACCACAGGTCAGAGCCCCCGGAATAAAATATGTCTGGATTCTTTTTAAAGGGGATTGAATATATTTTTGAAATAGAGCTACAGACTCAGTACATTCTACCTTGTACGTGTTTATTTGACATATCTAAATTAGTGGAATTCTTTAATCATAACATTTTTGCCTCTTAAAGCTAGAATAGTTGAGGTTTGCCTTATTACATTCCAACTTCTAAACTCCAGAGTGAAAAAGATTGTTGATGATCTTATTAATATTCCTAGAAGGAAATTAAAAGTTCAGATTCCAAACCCTCTACTGTCGTAACTTGAGGCTTTTGTCCAAAACAGTGTATTATTTCCGTAATGACAGCTGTTCACAATCCATCTCTCCTATACTGTATTTTTAAAGTTATGTCTGCATAATTATGAATTAGGAGAATATTCACTAGTTTTATTTTTGTAAGGGAACACCTATTCATTTGGTGCTACACTTTATCATTTATTTCTTTAGTGAATTCATTAACTATTACATTTGCAATTATATGACTTCCAATATAGATCTCTCCATATAGGTATATATTAGACTTCTAATTAGATTTTTAATCCTTATTCATTTTATCAATGCATATTTTCCACAACAGGAATTACGATGCTCTCACCTGTGTTGTACCTGATTAGTACTTTAGTAATTATGCCACGTGGGTTATAGAAAAATAGCCTTAGTGTTCTCTACTGGTTATATAGGTCATGGAATATTTGTCAAGCTAAGTCACCTTCGGCCAAAAACTAAAGACTGAAATGCAATTGCAGATTTATACACAAATAGCTGTTAAGTTAATGAAATTATTTTGTATTCCACAAATTTAGTATTGTTCTATTTATATATTTAAACAATAATTTCTATGTAATAGCATCTAATAACCTAAATTATGAAGCAGTTCAGTTTGTTAATTGGCTATCCCCTATGATTTTCTAGTTACCACTAAGCATTTTAAAATCACAGTTCATGCAGAGACTGTAAAGGCTTTTTCTGTAAGTTACCTTTTATATAAAAGACATAGACTGAATTATTTAGAACAATTCAATGACCTCCTCAAGGTCTTCAAGGCTAACATTTTAAATTCTAACCTACTAGTTCTATATTCAAATCAGAGTTAAACATAAAATAAAATAAATACTTTTGTGCCTGTACTTCTAACATTCCTTTAATCCAGATGTCTTGTATTGTGTCTAACAGACATTAATCAATCAATCACAGGGGCTCTTAAATCACAGCAGGGATTATTGTCCCCATTTCACAAAAGAGATGAGACTAGAGACTATTGTACTGTTCTGGGGAGGGGTTTGTGCTAAAAATGCTAAGGGTTATTTGTATTTTCACTGTTTAGAAAATGACAAAGCAGAATTTTAACACCACAAAACGAAAATCAACACCTTTTAAGGCTGTGCAAACTGGCAAAGTATAGTAAGTTCTTTGAATAATTCTTTTGCTTCAGTATTCATTATCAGCGCTCTCCTTTTGAATACCCTTTTCTTTTTACTCTTTTTTCTTTTTTTTGAGGAAAACCTAGCCCAAAGTAATCAAATCACAAAGGAAAGCAGGTGACAACCTTCATTCTCTTTGAATGACTGAACTAAATTTATCCCAATTTGCTATAATTTTATGTCTGGTGAGGATTGATTATAAATGTCGAGATTTGTAACTCTAACAATTATCACAATATAAACTGACAATTACCACTGCTACTATTTCATCATGATTACTTTATAAATAGGGAAAATATAGAATTCTCAAGTTTTGTTATTGCAGCTTTAAGATTTCAGATTATTTATAGACATAGCTTTCATAATAGATGTTTTCCTATCACAGGTAGGGCTAAAGCAATTATGTAGGAGAACATGAAAAAGTGTTCAAAAGATAATAAAAAGTAAATAAATATATATCACGTTTAATGTTAAATAATCTGTTTTATCTTACAATTTCCAGTGGAATATAATATGGAAAAGTTTCTGTTTCTTGGAATTTTGTAACATTTTATATCTGTAGGTAAAAACTGTTAGATTAAGATCAAATATTATCTATTCAATTCACACTTATAAAATGATAAATGTCCCAAAACACAGGAAAAGCATGCACCTTGTCTGGAAGCACTTCTACTTATACTCGAACATAGAGATTGAAAAATGTTGAGAATGAACACATTATAAGCACAATAGCATTCCTTCAAAAATAATCACAAAATGATTTGTTTAGATATTAGGATTTTTAAAAAATTTAAATAAATATAGTACAATAACTTTTAAAATTCTTTAATTACATTTCAAGAATGTCGTCCAGAACATAACTTCTTGTTATCCAAAACAACATTGGTGGACGTTTTTCCCTATTTCCTTAACCACCCCTTTTTCATTCTTATTTTTTTAATAAACTTGCATGATATTCTTCTTGAAGCCTAATTTGTTACGTAATATGCTCATAAATATACTTACAAATATAAGGCAACATAGATGAGCCTCATTTTTCTGTTATAGTCTCTTCTTAGGAACCAAATTGCACCCACAGCCCACCTCTAATTGAATCAGGATGAGTCAATGTATATATATTGTGGACTTGGCTGCAGTGCTGGCTTACCTCCATATCACTGATAACCCCTAAGTAATGGAGATGGGGATTGCTCACCCTTTAAATGATACTGTTAGACTTTGCATATGAATTAAGTTAATATCGCTCTGCTTACAAAAATTACATGTCTGTGTGTATTTATACATAAATATTTCTTAAAATAAATTTGTTCTTAAATGAAACTCTCAATTTTATAGTGCCCACTACTACAAGCCTTTAAATGGTCTTGCAATGCACATTTTTGCAGTCCCACACCTGTAAATTTACTGTGCATCAGCCGCACACTGATGAAACATTTAAAAAGAATAAGAAAAGCCTCAAAGAAACTTTTTGGGTGTATGGAATCGGGTTAGTGACAGGATTTATTATGGAAGAAATTGTTTAAAAAATGGTATGTCATAAAAAACATTGTGTGTGATGCTTATTAGAAAGCCTAACTTTAAAAAAAATCTCCATGGAAAAATACCACTTGTAAAATATAATACAAACAATAAATGCTTCTTGTAATAATTTTGAAGAGATTATAAATATTATGTCACAAACATTTTTATATAATATTTTGATTTTAGAGAATAAATAGGCATCTACATGTTGTATCTATCTCTGGCCTACTTGCAAATTAATGGTATTTGTTTAATTTCTATAAGTTACAGTTATACCACTGGAAGTGCCTTTAATAGCTATGCTAAAGCGAGTAATTAGATTATTTCCAAGTCATACTTTCCTCACCATAGAATAAGGCTGGCATGTCGATATATTGAAACAGACAAGTAGATCCTAATGACCATATGAAACTTTAGGTAAATACCAAAATTAGTAGGAAAAAATGTGGAATTGAAAATTTCATGAAGTAATTTTAAGATGCATAAAAGGTATATTCAAAGTTCTGAATCTATTAATTAATTCATTCAAAAATTTATTTTAAAGTCCTACTATATAAAAAATTCTTAATAAAAAATACCTCCTAATTTGGAAACATCTTCTATCTATTAAGATGATATAGTATCTCAAGCGTAATTCACACGAGTAGAGGCTTACTACGCTGAGAATCTTCTCCATATTGTGAATAGCCATGATGATATCGTTTTTTATCTTCTAGATTTTGAACACTTTGCCTGTTACATTAATCTTAATACCTTGAACCTGTACTAGCAAGTTCTTGATAATCTGTATAAATAATTACACTAGCAATCTAGTTAAAATAATCAGATTAGCTTTTCTGTAGTGTTCATGTTGTTCCAGATTATGTACTATTGTAAGCATATTATACTAAAGATGACTTTGTGATTCAAATAAAATTTTAGGATAATTAACTTAACCCGATTTCATATTTCTCAAACTTTAATGTGAATAAAAATTACCCAGACAACCTGATCACTTAAAATGTTGATTCTGACATATTAGTTTTGGGGGAACAGCTGAAGTTCTACATTTGTAAGAAGTTCCTAGGGGAAATTGATGTTACTGATCTACAGACCACACTTTGCATAGCAAGGACCTAACAAGCCATCTTAAATGCAATGTATCATGGCTCATGGAGAAGAGGAGGGAAGCAAAAAAAGAACTTTGGGGGGGAAAATAAAAACAAACAAAACGTATTCCTACTCTTTTAGCATGCAGTGATTAATTTTGCTACTAAGCATTTCTTTGGTGCAAATACCGTCCAGTGGGTCAAGGAATTTATCTATCACTTACATATTAATTCAACTTAGTTTTTTTCCTATTTCCTCTCAAAGATTATAGATTTAGAGCAAACTTTGGGCTGGGAGTGAGGAAGAAGTTTATTAGGAGCCTGGTGTCCTTGAGGAGATAAAAGACTACATAGAACAGAACAGGGGGCTTAGGACACTTGCAGAGCATTGTGGGGGTCCAGGGTTACTGGTAAGCATGGAGGTGCCAGCAAGGAGGGAATAGCATACACGGACAGACGCCTTTGAGTCATCTCCAAAGCCTGAGCAAGAGTTTCTCCTTTGGAAATGTCTCTCCCTATATACACTGTATACTACATCTACACTGTTATAAAAAGAGCAGCTATCCTGACACAGTCTGGACTTCACTCAGTGTGTCCTTCCACAGTGTGGACTCAGTGTGGATCCATCAATTCCCGGCATGAAAGTAATGCTGGGAATTGATGGATCTGCCTTATTTTCCCAGCACTTGACTGCATTTATGGAAGCTATGTTCAAAATGGGCCAAATTCATTCACCAAAGAAGCTGAATTTGTAAGAGAGATACTCTAGCAGCAGTTCTCAACCTGCAGGTCACAACCCACAGGAACTGTGTTCAAGGGCTGCGGCATGAGGAAGGTTGTGAACCCCTGCTAAGGTCAATCCAAATGTTCCATGAACAGTTGGTGATGTATGCTTAGGAGTGATTAGAAGAAATTACTGTGTAGCTCCAAATGCCAAATGAAGGTTGTGAAGGAAAGAATAAGAAACATGGTGATTCACAGAAGGCATCAGAGAGGGGAACCCCTACTGGTGGGTAGGTACTTGGTTCCAGTTTATTATTATTGCCAGTCATATCCCTGCCATTGTTTCCTAAGAGCTTGGTTATCATTTGATAATTATAAGGGAGAATAAGAAAATGTTTTTAAAATGTCAAATGTGAGTGGTTTACAACTGGGAGTGGGTAATTGTAACTCTCAGGAAACACTTGGTGATGTCTGAAGACTGTTTTTTTTTTTTTTTTTTTTTTTCCAAATTTGAAGCACAGAAGGAAGAGACGGTTACTGGGACAAACTGGGTAGGTCTTTACTTCTATCTAGTGAGTAGAGGCCAGGGATGATGGTAAATATTCTATAATGCACAGGACAACTTTCCCCTCCCTTAACACACACAAACTCACACATACCACAAAGAAATATCACCCAAACTGCCAGTACTACCAAAGTTGAGGAACCCTCATTTACATGAATAGCATTGGTATATATTGTTTACTTGATCAAACTTATACATAGTAACTGTCTCTAAATTTTCAATTCAAAAATTAAAATATCATTGGAGTTCATTTGTACAGACCTAGAGGAATTTACACTAAATATGTCATAATACTTTTTTCTAAAATAGTCATTGAAATTTGAAGAAATAAATCTCTCATTTAACCTTTAACCATAAATGTTCTATTTTTATAGATGACAGGGCAAATTTTCAAATGAGCCTTTGGGCCTAACCTCATTTCTGTCCATCCTCATTTTAAGAAAAGATAAGATACTATAATGTCTATATGAGACTTTTTTTAAAATTAGCTTTATACTTCTGTGAAATATATACAGAATGAAAGTTAAATTTAAGTCATACATTTATCATTTTTACAATGTAATACTTAAAAATACCTTAACCCACCTACAAGTTTTCTGACAAAATGATTGCCCTAGATTCTCATATACATCTGCGACTCATTTGGAATGTTCATCAGGTGGGAAAATTAAGACTACATTTACTTTAAATAGAAGGTGAAAACCTCCATTGGTTCTAAGACTGTAAGTTCTATCAAAGCATTTATTCCTCCCTTCAAGTCTGTGATTATATACAAGCTTGGAAGAGGGAAGCAATCCCATTCGTGTGATTGGTTGCTAAGATTTCTTTCATCCTAGTTACCATAGATTCAGGAACTTATTTTAATTCCTGCAAACGGCATGGATCACATAGAGATTTATATTCTAAAGTTTTGGGGTGAACTTAACTGTTCCTAAATATTTGCAAACTGAATTGCAATAACATCCTAATAAATATGCAAAAATTTGATGAATTAAGTTAAGCATTTGTTCAGAGCAAAACAAAAATACAGAAGAAATTTTGAGTGCAAGAAAAACCAAATTTTTGCTGTTTAGCATTTAGTTCAAGTGTGTCATTTTAAGAGTTAAAATAGTTCTAAAATAATTTCTAACTGTGGTAAACACTGCCATCTAGAGGACTTACATGGTAATGCATATGAAAATGAAAATGCCCGAAAATGTGAAAGGTGTGAGCCTGTGCTGTAACTTTTATTTTATAAATATCGTAAATCTGAAAAAAATCTATATTCCATGAAGTTAGCTTAGTAATAATAATAAGCCATTAAGCATTTTAAAATATACTTTCAGAATCAGTAATAATACATTTTCAAAGAATTTATTTGAATGACATTCTTTTTTATTAATCATGATGTTTTCAAATTCTTGTGTTTGTTGGATACTAACTTAATTTTGACATTATGAATTAATTATAAGGTCAGAAACATAGTAATACTCTTGAAAAATATAGATAAGAACCAATAGCATGAATAGCTAGAAAAACTAGCAAAACAGTGATGTTAATATATAAAGTATATACTTTATAATAAATATTTATTTCAGAAAGCAACAAAATTAGCTATACTATTCCTGTTATTTCTTCTTGCTTTTCTTTTTCTGTGTTAGTTTTAATGTGAATATTTCTATTCCTGTTTCATTAACTTACACAAAGTGCTGATATCTAAGGTCTGTTTCTTTGGGAGTTACTCATTAATCAAGGTGGTTGAGGCTCTTTGGGGTTATTCCGAGACTAAAAAAGTATCATAAGAGTAGTACCCTGATATATGGCCTATTTAAATAGAAATACTAGCAGTTATGAAGTTTTCATTGTCAAAAACTGGTAAATAGTACAAAGCATGTTTTTTTTTCTATGCAATTTTTCCAGGTACAAGTACTGTATGTTTTAAAGTTAAGTGATTAGTAAATATATAAATTTATAGTTAAAATTATATAAATTTTACTCTATGGAATTTATTTTTATGTGCTTCCTAATTTCCAGGGTACTAGTAAAATTTGTGAAATAGTTTATTTGATATCATTTATACCCAATGTTATGTGTATTTGCAGTTTTGGAGATAGTTAGAATTCTATTTTAGGATCTTCCTTATGGCAGATCTGCATTTACAGAGTTAGAAATTACAAATTTAATTCTGTAACCACGAAGAGAAAGTAAAGTATTAATTTCAAATCAAGTCAAGTAAGACAGATATGGAGCATTGAAAAATACTTCTTTCTGCCAAGTTGAAAAAAGCTATTGAGATGCCTGTTTAAAGGTGAAATCTATGACAAGTTACTCTAAAAGTATTTTTCTTCCCATGATTTGATGTTTTAATTACAATGGACAGCCATAAAAGTCCAATACAATTTTGTTCAATTATAATCTTACATTTACGTGAGTAAAAATTACAGGGTTGATGATAGTGATGGAATGTTGTCTGGTATAATCATCACCATTTTGCATCTGGTGTTTCAGTTGTAAATAATCACTGAATAGAAAGAAAAGAATTGAATCAATATCAATGTACAGAAGTATAATAACTTCTTTTCAGTGGAGACTTCTTATGTTCTGTATTATTTCATATTATATGCTCACATATTACATATGTATACATATAAAATCAATGTAAATATGTATGGAAGAAAACAGGACACAGCCACAGAGGGGTAAAAATGTAGTTTATTTTTGTCCAGTGGCTCCGCTTGTAATCCTAGCACTTGGGAGGCCGAGGTGGGTAGATTGCCTGAGCTTCAGATTTAAGACCAGCCTGAGCAAAAGTGAGACCCCGTCTCAAAAAATAGCCGGGCATTCTGGTGGGCGCCTGTAGTCCCAGCTACTTGGAAGGCTGAACCAAGAGAATCACTTGAGCCCAAGAGTTTGAGATTGCTGTGAGCTATGATGCCATAACACTCAACATAGGGGGATAAAGTGAGATTTTGTCTAATAAATAAATAAAATAAAAATTAAAAAAAGAAAATGTAATATTTTGCTCACCTCTAATGTACTTTTGCCTTCTTAACAGGAAAACTTTCGTGTGGAAAAATAGTACAATCCTCTATCTACATTCAGCAATTTTTAGCATTTTTAAAATTTATTTTATTCTTTACTTATACCTACTCAAACATTTGAAAAGAAGATATAGATTATGTTACTTAGAATCACTCAGAATACATATTCTAAGAATGTGGATGATACATAAATACAATACCACTAGGTATCAATCACTTGAGAAAGTAATAATGATTCCATAACATCATTTACTATGTAGTGTTCTTTTTTGTTGTTTGTTTGTTTTGAGATAGATTCTCAAGCTGTCGCCCTAGGTAGTGTTGTGGAATCATAGCTCACAGCAACCTCCAACTACCTCCAACTCTGGGCTCAAGATATCCTCTTGCCACAGTTTTTCTATTTTTAGTAGAGTCGGGGAGTGGAGGGGTCTTGGTTTTTGCTCAGGCTGGTCTCGAACCTGTGACCTCAAGTTACCATCCGCCTTGGCATTGCACAGTGCCAGGATTACAGGTGTGAGCCACCATATGCCCAGCCTAATATTTATTTTTAATTAAATATTTTTTTTTTTTTTTTTTTTTTTTTTGGCTGGGGCTGGGTTTGAACCTGCCACCTCCAGTATATGGGGCCGGCACCCTACTCCTTTGAGCCATAGGCGCTGCCCTTTAGTTGAATCTTTTTAAAAACTCATTCCCAGAAAGTTGATAGATACTTGCATATTTCCCCCTTCTAAATCCAATCTAATCTCTTGTCATTGCCTTTGTTGTTCTACTTCTTCATTATCAGTTTAAAATTGCTCCTTTGATTTCTTTTTTTCTCTCATGTTGTTGAATTTCTGATGAGTTTAGGACAGTTCTAGGGTAGAATATTCTACAATCTGGATTCATCTAATTACTTCCTCTTAGGGTCACTAACTTTATTTTTGGTGATTTTTTTTTTTAAGTTAGATACAAAGCAGTGCTTTCCAATAAAGAATGAAATTGGCACCATATACATAATTTTAAATGCTATAGTAGCCATTTAAAAAATAAATTGAAATTACATTAATAATTTTTTAAATTCAAACCAATATGTCCAAACTACTTTATTTGATCATGTAACTAATATGAAAGTATTTCTAATATTTCACATTCTTATTTTAAAGAACACATTTATAATATCTGGTATGCATTTTATTCTTATAGCACATCTTAATTCGGATTAGTGACAATTCATATGACTACCATATTGTATAGCACAAGGGTAGGCCTTGATTAGAGTACAGCTGAACACTCTGGACAATAGTTCATAGGTGAGGCTATGTTCTTCATATTCAGTTACACCTGGGGACCTATAATACCAGAATGTTTCACTATTCGTAAAGTGAAGTATAGGTAGTTTATTAAGGAAATAACTGTAATTCTTTTCAATGTAAAGGACTGTTCCACCTTTCAACCAGTAGTGAATGTTCGGTGGGATAATGCATTGACTCTGAATATTCTGTTTCTTGACAAGCTAGCACCAATTAATTCTGACACCCATGGATAATTTTCACATGAATCCCTGAATCAATAATTATGTGTTGTAAAATAAGGATTTTCTAATTCTTTATCAGATGCCATTATTCAGAGGAGACATTTCCTTCTTCTTTCTCTTTCTGTTATCGCTTAAAAAAAAATTCCCAGTCATATTTTTAAACGTTTTTTCACATTTCTGAGGACTTCCTTTTCGTAGTATACTTTTTCCATGACTGTAAATTTGTAGGAAATTATTCTGAGCACAATAGATATTTTTTGGTTGGGTTTAATTTTGAATCCACTTTCTGAAGATGGTCAAGGCCTAGGATAAAAGTAGGCAGGGTCCAGGACTCATGCACTAGAGCAGAGCCAATCCCTGACCAGGAGGACCCAGCAGGAGTGAATTTCCATACTGTCAGGTTGAGATTTCAGGTTTCTCTTGTCCCTATCAGCCAGCATAACCTCAAGTCACATATGGTCTTCCATGTTCTCAAAGCTATGGGTGTTGGATTTTTCTCAGCTTACTTCCGAATGTCTCGTATTCTGAACTACAGTTTTCTCCCTTTTGTCTGAATATATGCTTCATTTGCTCTTTGGAAGGAGATTGCTGTGCTCCCACTTCACGGGCACAATGTAAGGGCATATGGCACACCTCCTGGCTGTGGGACACAACTACCACGGGGACTCTCCCTAACAAATCCAAACGTTGTAACCTAATTGTTGGTACCCTCACATTAATCTGAAATACAAATAAATAAATTTTAAAAAATGAATCGAAGCTTTACATCTGCCTATTAATTTCTGTGCTCTTCACTCCTGAGGATTTTGCTACATTTCTTTACTGTCATTGTGAGGGAGCTTTTGAAAGAGTTAAAAAATATGAAACATTCACGTACTGAAAAAATAAATTTTATATATGTACATACATATATAAACATGTGAACAGACACATATGTAATCTGAGCATGTTAAATTTAGAAATATGGCTCAAAAATAAGTCCCTTAATGTACATTAAAATGAATACAGAATCACTTGTGCTGGTTGCCCTTGGAGCAACATCCCATCATCTGCATATTTCTGCCTTAAGGAGACACATTCAGTAGGTGTGTAATATTCCTGGCTGGTTTGCAGGTGGAACGTTCAGAGGGAACACCTGGCACTCAGCTCTCATCGCTCTATCCCGTCTCCCAGCTCACCCTCCCTGCTATTGCCAATCCCATTTCCCTACGATGGAAAGTGATATGTAGCTCATCATTTGGCAGAAAGAGTAGTCCTCAGTCATAGTATCTGAGCAGAGAGACAGTTTTTCTAGCTTTACCATTCTGCACTGATTAAATATTAAAAAGAAAGGTCATCACCATGTAACTGAGTTCCTGAATTCACTTGATGGTGAATTTCTGTGTTTTAAAGCCTTTGGAGGAAGAGCTTTAAGCAAGGGAATCTCTGTCTACAGTAGTTTCTAGGGCTCTTGCACAGTTTGGAAGGTTGTAAGCACTGCTTCTATATGGAAAGACACATACAAAGAAGAGAGAGTGAGAAGAACAAAACAAATCAAATAAACAAGCTAAACCAACAGAAAGACCTTCCAGGTTCTAAACTGCCAGTGAGCCTTTTAGGGTTCCCCTGAAGGACTGGTGTCTGTTCCTCTTCCTGGGCCCTGTTCCCTGCAGGCAGCACACCTAGTCCTAAATCCTTAAGCACATTGCACATAAGCACATAGTGAAGGGTGAGCTTGGCCCACCAACACTGGGGCTGCCACCAATGTGAGAGTTAACCCATAGTATCAATGGCAGAGTGAGGTCACAGCAGCAACCCCGTGAGGTCACAGCAGCAACCCCGTGAGGCCCCAACTTCCCTCTGTTGTCTCTACTTCCCCCTGCCCAGTCCAATTTTCCTTTTAGTTCCTCACTTGTTCTGAACTTATGCAGAATTCTTGCCAGGTGGGTGGGCGTCTTGAGCCATCTCTTTCTGATGTGTGGGGGTCCATGAAGTAACTGTGCTCACCTTTCCCTCAGGGAGCTATGCACTGATGCCAGCACCTAGTCTACTCACCAGAGCACTTTTTCTAGGAGTTGGCAAACTTAATTGTCAGACCTTTATACAATGATGCCCTGAGGGTCATTTTCAGAAAAAGAGTTCCAAAATTGCTTTGAAAGGTGGACTAGGCTCTGGTGCCAATGCAGATTCCCAAGGGCTATACCCCGAAGGTGACCATAGTGACATTCAGCAATGAGGCATTCTGCTGTTTTTCAAGACTGAGTTCCTGAGTTTAATTGTCCAACCTTGTATTCTCATTACTTCCACACCCTGCTTGGCTTTAGCCTTAATTCATAGAGCAACAGAGGAGTCATGTCCTATCGCAGGTTCTATTCTGAGCAACATGATCGTCCAGGGACTATGAAAACTAATTGCTTACTTGCCTGATGATGTACGTGTCCTGTATGTTTTTCTGTGAGCATGAATTCATCAATTTGCCTCAGGTGCTAACATTCCTAATGCTTTATCCTATTCATTCCCATCTACACTTCTGTATTTCCTGAGGAGTATCTCTACCACCTGATTAAACCTCAGACACTAGAAGAATCAGGCTTCCTGTCTGTCCTTTGCTGGCCCAGCTGCCTGGCAGACATGACCTCATCCTTTCTTAGTTCTTTTTCTTCCTTTCCTCTTCCTTCTCTCCTTCACAAGTGTTTTTTAAAAAATAACTTTTACTGGAGTTTTAATGGTTTTAATGCTTATGTCCCGCCACCCCCAATTCATATACTGAAATCCTAACACCCAAGATAACAGTGTTAGGAGGTGCGCTTTGGGGAGGTGATTAGATGATGAGGGTATAACCCTCCTAAATGGGATGAGGTTACTTATAAAAGAGACCTCACATAGCTTCCTCAGTCCTTCTGCCCTGGGAATCTGCCTTGTAGGAGAAAGCAGCCCTTATCAGCAATCACAATGGTCAGTGTCTTGATTTTGGATTTTCCAGCCTACAAAATTGAAAGAAATAAATTTCTGTTGTTTGACAGTTACCCAATTTAGAGTGGTTTATTATAGCAGTTAAAACAAGGTTAGGTGGTTTTCAACTTTTGGGAGGGCATTCATATTTGGGTTTTAAATTTGCTTTCCAGGTATTTTCTCAGATTGCTTGCTCCTTAATTCCTTCACCCTTAAAGTCATTTTATCACTTAAGTAAATTTTGGTCCTTTAAACAAGCAACCGAGCAAGCTTAAAAGTCCACAATGCCTCATGGATAGCTGCCTGACTGTGTGCAGAGTTGTAGGTGATATCTCGTGTTGACATTTCTTTGAGGATTGGGCCCCAAACTGAAACGTATGAGACAACTTCATACGGCAGGTCCATAAGCCTTGTGCCTCTGTCTTGCAACACAGAATTATAAACTTAACAAAACTCAGTTGGCTATAATAAAATAAATATATGCACTAATTACATTCTACTATTCTATTAACCTTTTGTGAAATATGCATGAGCATGGTTTATTTTCCTCTAAAAAATCTTTTTAAACTTTTGGGGAAAAAAAAAACCTGAGAAATTATATATACTTTGAAAACTGTAATTTTTCTTTAAGATATGCATACTATGAAGACTTTATAGTTAAAGAGATTCATAGAGGAATTGCAAAGTCTCTATTTATTTTTAAAAGTATCATTCACATTGAATATTTAATTGCATAGATTTTGCTGTTTTCTAATTTTGGCCAGGTTTATTGATTTTGTTTCAATAGTATTCACTTATTTATATTTTAAAATATGTTATCAATATGAAGTACATTTGCTGTTCATAATTCTAATAATCTGTATACCTGCATATACAAGTATTTACCACTTTGTATGCTAAAGTTAAATCATCTGCCTACTTAAATTTAAGCCCTTAAAAATTTGCTTTTAGTGGCTGAAAATGAGTATTTTCTCCAGATAACGTAATCAAGTATAGTGTAAACATTTTAAGAAATCCAAGTTACTAATGTGATTACTTGAGTGTAATATAGAAAGTTATCGCTTCTGTTAATGGTTGAATTTCACTTTTGATCTTATTTTTAATAATTTTTTCCTCCATCAAAATGAAGTATGCATGAAAATGTTTTTGCAAATTGAAATATCTTCTTACATTATAGAAATGTGCAAAATCCTTTGAGGGAAAAGAAAATATTAACAGTACATGATAGAGAATAGAAAGTCTCTTCTCACACTTTCTTTTCCATATGTGGTTTTACCTGCTCATAGACTGGTGTATAACTCTCAGGTTCTCCGCATACCCCTCCCACCCTTGCTCACAAATAACTGTGTATATACACAAATTTGTTATTAAAGAGACATGTTTGTATGGAAATCCTTAAGAGTTCAATTTTTAAAGTATCAGTAGTGACGTTATATTCAATATTATTTGTAAATTATTTCAATAAGCGTTAAACACACAAAATATTTACTCTCATAAACTTATTTTTATTCTAAAAAAAATCAATGTTGTGTTGACCATGACAATACATATATATTTGTTATCTTTGTTTCTATAGATGATAAATATCAAGAATGGAAATCGTTGAGTCAAAGGGAATGCCTCTGACATGTTGCTGTGTTTCCAAATAGCCTTCCAGATAAATACAAATTTAAAGACTGATCAACAGAAGACACACAGGCCTTTTCTAACATTAAGATCAATATTTATTTCAATCTGATGAAGAAAAGAATATTTAATTGAGATATTTAAAGGACGTATATTATTTTTAGTTTTTTGGTAGTTGTGAGTTCATATCATTTTGTTTTGTAATTGTTCATATGTGTTTTACTGAAATATAGAATGTTATAATATACTTAATAGTAAGATTGTCAGATAATACAACTGGCTTTGTTTCTTGTTTGCTTTTCTACTCTATATGTTTTTATAACAGCCTAAATTTAAATGTAATTAAATGTCTTATGTATTTCTTTCTACCTTTGGGTTTCCCATTCTAGGCACAGGAGACACATCCCAAGATAGTAAGACAAAAATGTACTAAGTAAGAAGTTATAGGATTTTAAATGTATTTTTACTTCACTTTTTTTTCATGCTGATTGAAAGCTGTACAACATGCAATAACAAAAACTAAAATTTAAATCTGTGTGATGTCTTAGCAAGGAGTGAATGTTCTTGATACATTTTTAGCAGGAAAATACTCCAAACTGTGAGAGAATTTGAACAAACCTGATATTATGTTCAACTATAATTGATATAACATGTTACATACTGACATTCCAGAATAAATAAGATAGTGTTTCCACTGTTTCTAAGCTGTGAGGTGGAGGTAGGTAATGAGAGGGAGAAAAAAAAGTGTTCATTTAAAAATACAATTTCTGTGGTATCTGGCAGCATTTGTGCATAAAGTATTCTCTAGCCCCCATGAGAGTATAAAATATTTAGAGAAATAGGTTCTATGGTCAAATAAATTTCAAATGTTATATGTGACACATATGAACTTCAAATACTATTTCATATAGTAATGTGTACTGTCACTTGCCAAAAAAAACCACAAAAAACAAAGTATGTTTCACAAATTTACTTATTGATAAAGTATTTTTATAAGAGAGCAGCAATTAGAAACTGTTTCAAAAATATCTGTACTAGTTTGCAGTCCCACCAGCAGTGTAAAAGTGCCCCCTTCTCGCCACATCTGCGTCAGCATCTACAGTTTTGAGGTTTTGTGATGTGGGCCCTGGGGTTAGATGAAACCTCAGGTGGTCTTGATTTGCATTTCTCTAATAATTAGGGATGATGAGCATTTTTTCATATGTTTGTTAGCCATTTGTCTTCTATAGAGAGTTCTATTCATCTTTCTTGTGCATTGATATGGGATTGTTGGCTTTTTTCATGTTGATTAATTTGAGTTCTATGTAGATCCTAGTTATCAAGCTTTTGTCTGATTCAAAATATGCAAATATCCTTTCCCACTTAATTAAGTCCCACCAGGAATGGATTAAGAAACTGTGGTATATGTATACCAAGGAATACTATTCAGCCACTAAAAAAAGATGGAGACTTTACATCTTTTGTATTAACCTGGATAAAAGTGGAGCACATTATTCTTAGTAAGGCATCACGAGAATGGAGAAGCAAGAGACCCATGTACTCAGTTCTGATATGAGGACAATTAATGACGTAGTATACCGTGGGGCCTGGGGGAAAGGGAGAGTGAAGGGAAGGAGGGAGTTGGGGGAAGGGTAGAGCAGAGAGAAGGAAGGAGGGAAGGGGATGGGGGTCATGGTGCCTAACATACCTTTTGGGAGTGGGACACAATTATAACAGGTATATATAGTAAGGAATACTATTGCAATACAATCAATGTAACCTGGTTCTTTGTACCCTCAGTGAATCCCCAACAATAAAAAAAAAAATCTGCAATGCATATGTAATAAACGTATGTGCTGCATATGTATATATGTGTCTATATATGTGTTTGTATGTTTAGCTATGCCCATTCTATTAACCTTACTATCCTATAACCTGTAAAGTTAAGGCATTCCATATTGCCAGCCTCCAGGAAATGAAAAGTTCAGATAACTAGAAAGACAATGCTTATCTTTTGACTTTCAAAACATGTTTTAATATTAATCTCAAAGGCATTCATTTGACAGAAACAAAAATTTAGTTCTAGAAGCTTGGATTTGAGAGCTAAGCCCTAAAACCCTGCAGGGTCTTCCATATGAGAATGGAGGGTGCCATCGTTTATAAGCCTATATGCAATCATTTGTACCTATGTATTAAACTGAAATAAAAAAAAAAAATCTCTGCCAGCTCCAGGTGGCCAACCACCCCGCCTCTCAGCACCAGGCTGCTGTGTAGAAGCTGACCAAGTAGCTACCCACAACCACGTGGCCGAAGAACTATTACTCCTTTCTCTTCATTTTTCTCTGCAGTATAAACTCTTTTTGACAGAATCGATCTCGCCCTAAAAGGACAGCGACTTTGTTGACTTTCGTGTTTGATTTCTTTGCTCAATTTACCTGAACTAACCCCTGTTGCCAACGTCCTCTTTTCAACAATGCTAAGCTGTATTAATGTGGCAATATTAAAACCAAAATTTAAATCTGCACATCTTTTTTTTTTTTTTTTTTTTTTTTTTCTCGAAACAGAATCTCACTCTGTTGCTCCAGGCTAGAGTGCCAGGGTGTCAGCCTAGCTCATAGGAACCTCAAACTCATGGGCAAAAGGGATCCTTCTGCCTCAGCCTCCCAAGTAGCTGAGACTATAGGTGCCTTGCTGGTTTTGTTCTATTATTAATGGAGTTGGGGACTTGCTTTTCCTCTGAGTGGTCTCTAACTCCTGAGTTTAAGCAATCCTCCTGCCTCAGTCTCCCAGGCAGTGCTCTGATGACAGGTATGAGCCCCTTCCGGCTAAGTCTGCATAGCATCTTAGGGTTGATCTGGGAAGACAGAGGGGCTGTGAAAGGGACAGGAGTCCAGCCCTTCCCCTCTGTGTGTGTGTTCTGTGCCTGTTAGAGGGTGGCACCCGTTCACCCATTACTTTAAACTGTGCAAAAAATTATGGATTTTTCCTTTCCATGTTTGATCCAAAGTTAGTCTTTAAAAACCCACTGTAATATATCAGATAGGAATTTATTAGGGCTAAAGAGCAGAAAGTTTGCCAACTAAAAATACCTCAGTCTTTTCTTATTCTAGAATGCATATTTTACACATTGACTTCATCAGTTCCACGTTCAGCCCTAGCTTAGCTGTTTCTCTCTCCTCATAGGTCTTCATTCTTTTTCCTGCAATGCTGTTGTCCCTTTTCTCATTTCTTAACTCTTCCACAGAGAGGCAAGGAATCCTCAGCCCAGGCATCCCTTCCTCCAGGAAGCCTCCGCTGTCCCCTGGTGAGATCCTCTTCTCCCTGGCACGAGTCTCCTCTGCCAGTTCCTCTGATCGTGGCCTCTTGTCATTTGTCGTCTTCTCCCCGTGAACGCCCTCTGTACACAGCCGTCAATACAGAGTGTGAATTGTCTTTGACCAAATAAACTAAATTCTCAAAGACGTGGAGAGTGTGCTGCATTTTTTTTTTTTTCCTTTTTCTTAGTCCCTGGCACCTAACAGACCCTTCATAATTAAATGATTGACAAATGATTTTGTAAATAAAGTCCACATGTTCAAATATTCATAACATGAGTTATAAATATTCAAGTGTTCAAGTATTCATAACATGAACACTTACTCATGTGGAATCCGGAACTAAGGATAGGGAGCTGGTCACTCACCTTTGACCTCTGTGCATAATAGTTTTTCCTATTTCCAACCTCTCCTCAAAAACATGGCGATGACCACTGTCCATTTTCCAGTGTTTCTTCCCATGTCTCTGGTGGAAAGGGTAAAGCAACAGGGTCCCAGAATGATAAGAATTTGTAGGTTTGGAGGTCAGCAAAATATTTGGCCCATAATCACTTAATTTCCCTATTTTCCACCTGGAAATTGACTTTCTTTCTCTGATTTTACCTTGAGAAGTCTCTTCCTGGCAACTCATTGGAAATATCAAAAATTTTTTTCAGGGAAGCTGTTAAACTATGCTTCAAATGTTTTGATTCCTAGTAGAATGAAGTCAATAACACACTATCTGAAGTAGTGTCTGACTCAAAAATGATAGAAATAAGAGGTGTTGGAAGGTCACACTTCGTATTTCAACAAAGCTACTTTTAGTTATCATATTTTGATCTCTATGATCCAATTTAACTTTAAAAATGAACATAATTGTAGGTTTTTATTTTCTTTATGTTGTAGCAGTTTTTTAAAAAAAGAATAAAGGTTTATGAAGTCAGGGACAAACACAACTTCAGAGCAAACTGATAGTATTGACCGGCAGAATGCATATAAAAGCCATCCTCAGCCAGTTGTAGTGGTGTGTGCCTGTAGCACCAGCTGCTCCTGAGGCTGACTCAGGAGTGCAAAATGAAGTTGGGCAAAGTAGTAAGTCCCCTTCTCAAAAGAAAAAAAAAAAGGAAAAAAAAAAAAACTCACAAAAATAGCAATGCCATTATCTAAAGTCAAGTTGCAAAAGTACCTTTTCAATGAAATCTTTCCTCCCATGCCTTTCTGTACTCTTGTCACTTGGAAAAACTGCTCACTATTGAACACAATAGTAACCACTTATTGAATGCCTAATACCTACCAGGAACTCAAGTAAATATATTTCTTTTATTTATTTTTTTTTTAAAAATTAAATCATAGCTGTGTACATTAACGCGATCATGGGGCACCATACACTGGTTTTATAGACCATTTAACACATTTTCATCACACTGGTTAACATAGCCTTCCTGACATTCTCTTAGTTGGCTTTCACATGAAAGCTATAACCCAGTTATAACCCAAGAGTAGGGGGGAAGGGGGAAAGGGTATATGTGAAACTTAGTAAATGTAGAATGTAAATGTCTTAACACAATAATCAAGTAAATATATTTCAAATGCTATTTCTCAGGTAAACCTCTTCACACCTCCAGAAACTTACTTCTCCATTTTGCAGATGAACAGTTGTATTAGGAGAGGTTAAGCACTATGACAGATTCATGTAGCTTGTTTGTGACAGATCAGGGATTCAAAATTCTTCCATTCTCATCTCAAAGCCCCAGCTATTTCTCTAAAACATACTTTCTTCCAAAGCTGTAGCCATGAACTCAATATATTATACTTAGTTTACATGTTAATTCTTTATGAAATTTTTAGTTTTTAAATGTTATCAAATGTATAGTTATTCTATTTTTTTAAAGTTTAAAACTGCTAGAACTGTGCTTAAGATACAGATTTATTAATTTATAAAGTTAGTAAACAACTCTGCAAAACAAAATAGTACATAAAAGACAACCTCACAGTTCTGATATTTAAATAATTTTTAACATGTATTTTTATGTATTCATGTATACAACTTTTACATGTATTTTAATGACTCCCTTGTTCTTTCTTGACATGTTTTCATTAAGTTTCTTATTCAAATATGGTGTCTTATTGATGATATAGTGTATACTATATGATGATATAGTGTAAGAAGATGAAAAATGTATGGAAGCCTTCACAACAGTTTGTTTAATAACATATTTCAGCAAATATTTTATCTTTAGATGGTGATATACCCATGTAACTTCTCTGGCTCTTATTCTTATAAATATTTTCACTGTCACCAGTATTATTTTCTGTGCTGCTCAACTTAATTTCTGGAGTCCTATTTTCTAATAGTAAAAGTATATGTAATATTTCCAAAAGTTGAAAGAAATTCTAGTGTGAGAAAAAAATCTTTTACAAATACTTACATTTTTAACATAACATGCGAGGTCAGACAATTAAGTTCATGAACTTGGCGCCATGTGCTTATGTTGGCAGTATTGAATGAACAACAGGGTAAGGTTTTGTAACCTTTATTTATCAGTGTTTCACAGCTGTGTTCATACTGACAGGTGGTGGTGCCTTCAGAGTGGTGTTCATTATTATTGTCATGTGTTTTTGTGGGCTTATCATGAGAATATCAGAGCTTGAATTAGAGCAACGAACAAACATTAAATTTCTTGTTAAACTTGGGAAGAGTGAAACCGAAATAAAGAACATGTTAGTACAAGTTTATGGGGATAATGTCATGAGGAATACAGCACTAGAAGTGGATTAAATGTTCTTCCAAAGGGAGAGAGAGCATCACTGGTGAAGAGAGGTCAGGGTGGCCACTAACCAGCAGAACTGACAAAAACTTTACAAAAATTCATCACATTGTGCTTCAACATCATCAGCTGACTGTGAGAATCATAGCATACCACATAGGTACTGATAGAGAAACAGGAAAATCTTAACTGAAAATCTTGGGCAACAATTCATGGCCCTTGTATAACAACAATGCACCAGCTCACACAGCACAGTTTGTGAGGGAGCTTTTAGCTAGTAAACAAATAACTGTATTGGAACACCCTGCCTACTCACCTGATCTTGCCTCCAGTGACTTTCTCTTTACCTCCAAATAAAGGAAATATTGAAAGGAAGTCATATAGATGACATTGAGGAAGTCAGGGGTAATACAGTGATACCTCTGATGGCTATTCCAGATAAAGAGTTCCAAAACTGTTTTGAGGGTTGGATGAGGCACTGGAATCAATGCATATCTTCCTGTGGGAGGTACTTTGAAGGTGACTGTAGTAAAATTCTACAATGAGGTATACAGCACTTTTTCTAGGATGAGTTCTCAAACTTACATGTCAGACCTTGCATATGTGTATGTGTGTGTGTGTGTGTGTGTGTGTGTGCGTGTGTAAGTTGGTAGTATGGTAGCACATAAAGCTTAGTAATTTCAAATATCTAAGCTTTCTTGACTTGAGTCTTTTTTTATGTGTGAGACATCTCAATTCAAATGTATATATTTTTGGATGTGACTCATCATCATCCCAGAAAATATAACATGCACTTTATATATTTAAAAGAGAAAATTCTAAATAATTCTTGCCTTGAATAACCTTGGTAAAAAAGTAAATGCTTTTTAGTGCCATTGGCAAATAGTCATATGCAAACACCCTACTTCTCTTCTTAAAAAAATGCAATATTTACCAACTTAGGATTCTTTCTCTAGGATTCTGTCCATCATTTTAAAGGGTAACACAGGCATCTATTCCAGAAGACTACATAAACCTAAATCACCTCTAGTTGCTATTCAATTAAAAAGCCTTACCTCTAACATCCAGATAAAACGGTGAATATCAGAATCATAACCAAAGAACAATACTAGAGGAAGGCCAATACTAGAGGAAGACATGAATACACAAATGTGTACCCCAATTGTTATCTAAGAAATATTATTATCTCAGAATATTACAGCAAAGTATATAGGTTGGAGAGGGAAATGCCTCTGGTCATCCCCAATTGTGTTGGACATATTTATAGTTTTCATGTAAAACATACACCTCCTGATAGGTGTGATGAAAACCTTAAAAGCCAATATTTGCAGTTAACATCAGAGATGACTAAATAGGCAAAGAATTTCCAGGAAACAATTAGAGAAATTATGCAGATGTTATTTCTTATAATTAATCAATAATCCCTTTAAGAATACCAATTAATTTTATTTTGAAAGGATCAACTAAATTAGCCTCATTTGCCTACTTATTTTTGTTTGATGGGATGCAATGAGAGGTGGGATTAGGGGGAATTTATGGCATGGCATTTATTAAAGAAAAGGGAGCAAAATTTCTGTAAGTGGAGAGCACTTCAGTTAGTTATTAGAGCTTCATTTTTGTTGTTCATTTACATATTTTTAGGAACAATTGGACGAATAATGTTAAAATGTTTTCCAAAAAAGCCAAGTTAAAAACTCCAAATGTTTAGAGAAAAGAAGGTAAAAATTGATTATAAATAAAAATTGAATTAAACACAATTTAGATTAGAAGTAAACAGATCAAAAGCTGTGAACAAAAGAATTTTTAAAAGTAACTCACGAGACCATCAGCATTTTCTTATCTTAATAAGATTATTATTTCTAGTTTAATATTATAGGAGGTTTTTTTATTAATATTAAATCATAGCTGTGTACATTAATGTGATCATGGGGCACCATACACTGGTTTTATAAACAGTTTGACACATTTTAATCACACTGGTTAACATAGCCTTCCTGGCATTTTCTTAGTTATTGTATTAAGACAATTATATTCTACATTTAGTAAGTTTCACATGTACCCTTGTAAAATGTGCCATAGGTGTGGTCCCACCAATCACTCTCCCTCCGCCCATCTTCCCCCCTCCCTCCCCTCCCTCTTTCCCCCTTCCCCCTATTCTTAGGTTATAACTGTGTTATACTTTCATATGAAAGCCATAAATTAGTTTCATAGTAGGGCTGAGTACATTGGATACTTTTTCTTCCATTCGAGATACTTTACTAAGAAGAATATGTTCCAGCTCCATCCATGTAAACATGAAAGACATAAAGTCTCTACCTTTCTTTGAGGCTGCATAAATGCAAAGTAACACATTCCTTTTAGAAAGATGTTTGGAGAACATTTAGAGATCTAAAAATAGATCTGCCATTCAATCCTATAATTTCTCTACTAGGTATATACCCAGAAGACGAAAAATCACATTATAACATCAATATTTGTACCAGAATGTTTATTGCAGCCCAATTCACAATTGCTAAGTCATGGAAAAATCCCAAGTGCCCATTGATGCACGAATGGATTAATAAATTGTGGTATATGTACACTATAGAAGGTTTTTTAAGTGATTAGGAAACCTTCTAGATTTGTAGATATCATGAAATCTTTGGAGAATGAAATGGAATGTTAGCAGCAAAATCTAAACATTACCATGAGGAATTGTGTGAATGGAGGGATAGGGTGTATATGAACTTCACAGTAGATAAATGTAGTTACCTGTACTAGATATAAGACATTAATTCATTTTAATATAATTCCTTTTAAGTCAGTCATATCCCTGGATAATTATCATTGTGTGCTTTGCCTTAAATATGTCATCCCAATATTTGGGACATTGAGAATCCTAGATGTAGAGTATTGAACACAAAACAGAAAATATTATTCTACATGTCTATAAAGCAATGATCTATCCAATCTAAAATAGTATATGCATTTCTGGAAACTGCACATCAGGTAAGAAATTACCACACCAAGAAACTCCATAACAATGCAATACAATTATTAAAGATGAATCCTCACTTGTTCAGTAGATGATGCTGAAGGCAGCCATAAATCATTGCCCAGATAGCCATAACTTCTTTTTTATTTTTTTAAGCCATAACTTCTAAACTTTGATTCTGCATCTGTGCATACCTGTGGCCCTTTTAGAATATTTATATGGTATTTCCCAAGAGAAATTTAATGAATTATAATTCCCTGGGGAGTAGAGTTGGCTTAAGTTTCTGTAGTTGGTAAAATTCCCCATAGAAGATGATAATGGATGTAAACTACTAATCTATTTCTTACTAGTAGTACTTGTTAAAATTTGAACGAGTGAGGTGAGACTATTATAATCAGCATCTTTGTCCTCATCTCTTTCCTCT
Source organism: Loris lydekkerianus (assembly GCA_963574355.1). Taxonomy (NCBI): domain Eukaryota; kingdom Metazoa; phylum Chordata; class Mammalia; order Primates; family Lorisidae; genus Loris; species Loris lydekkerianus. The sequence goes on from CAUYPK010031091.1 coordinate 82,090, forward strand.
TCCTGGAATCAAAAAAAGAAATGACTAGCCCAATGAGTCCCTACCTCAAGTGTGTATGTGTGTTTCTGTGTGTTTTTAGCTCCTAAATATTCTACATTAACACAGAATTGTTTTCAACGTGTATTTCTTAAATTAGTAAATAAATTTACTAGAGCCTTTATAAGCTCAATAATTGATTGGGTCCTTGTACATTACACTTTGTATTTTTTACAACTCTGAAAAGGTACGTGATACAATTCCTGGGTTAGAGTAAGGACAATGAGAATCCAACTTTCAGTTTCCTAAAGTTTCACAGTGTGTGCTTTGCACATGCTAGCCCACACCTCCTCTCTCCACACAACTGACACCAGGTTTTCAAAAAAGCAAACTACCCTCTCATCACAAAAGCTTGAGGCCTCATGAATTATGGAGGCAAAAATGCTTCTATGTAAGTAAAGATTTTTTAAAAATTAGAATTCTTCAACCTGGAGACATAAAAGTAAAGAAGGGATGTGATAGAACTCATAAATACAAAAATATTATGAGAGGATGGACATGAAAATTTTCAGCAATCTGAGAACATTTGAAGAGACTCTCTCCAGAAACTCACAAAAGATACTTTTTAGAACTAATAAAAGATACTTCTATTTTACAGAGTTAGTTGTAAAGCTTTGGGACTCAAAACCCTGAAAATGCTCTGTACCAAAGATATATATGAATTTGAAGAAAGTGGAGAAAATTCCACAGTTAGGAAAACTGTAACAAATTAAGGGAAATCAGGACCTGACGGCAGATGTAGCTCTATGATATGATTTGCATTAACGAGGTATCTCAATATTCTAAATACTGTTCAGTTTCTTCTTATCTGCCTATTTTTTATTTAAACTACTGTTTAACTTGGTTGCTGTTCAAGTAGCAAATCTAAACCAATGCTGTGGTTCCATATAAGTAAAAAATGCATATTGTACTGATGTTCGAATAATATGCTTAATCATTAGTCCATGTTATTAATAAAATTTTAAATTAATGCAATTCATACATGGATTTTCTATAAAGGCAGGGATACACATATTTTTATTTTGTACCAAGTTTATGGTATTAGGTAGAGTGTCAAGCAGTGGTCCCTAACCTTAAGCAATTTTGTAACCTAGTAACCTAGGAGACATTTGACAAATTCCAAAGACATGGTTGTGACGATTGGGGTGGAGAGTTTAACTGTTGCCTAGGGGGTAAAGGGCAGAGATGCTGGTAGATATCCCACAATGCATGAAACAGCACCCACAATGAGGAATTACTCAGCACCAGAACATGCAAAAGTCTAAAATGGCTCTGAAGATTCACCACCCCCACCTGGTGTATACACTCTGTGTAATCCCTGAATCGTGACTGTGATGAGATTCCAACCACATTGGTGTGCAGCACAGTTGAATTTAAGGTAGGAAGTTCATCAGGTGTGCGCCCCTTAAAAGCAGAGAGTTTTCTTCTGATGAGGAAGAAATCAGAATTTCAGAGTGAGAGAGGGTTGTTACGGAAATTTAAGGGACCATTGATCAAGGACCTGAGGGGGTCTTTAGGAGCCAAGAGCAGTTTCTCGCTGACACCCAACAAAGAAATGTATTACTTAATAGAGACTTCAATTTCATGACAACAAGAAAGTGAATTCTGCCTATAATAGGAATGTGAGAAAGGACCCTGAGTCTCTCGATGAGGATTCAATCCAAGCAAGAGAAGAGATCCCAGCCACGCCATCCTGAATTTCTGATTTACAGTACTGTGAACCAGAAACAGTTAGGAAGTCACCAAATTGTGTAATATGTAGCAGTAGAAATCAGAGATAGCTTCAACATGTCTATGGTGCCAAGGCTGAGAAACTTTAGTTCAAACACTCTAGTCTAGCACTTCTCACATTGATATTAAATGGACTTTACTAGGCTGCCTTTAAAGAAATAATGAATAAAATACTTCACCTGATGAAATATTTATTTAACTCAAATCAAGTTAAAAATGTTTTGTTATGGCAGGACGTCTTAGACACTTTAATTTCCTAGTTATATCATGAAGCTACAGGAGAGAAGTTAATGGTACAGCAATTCAATGTGTATTTTAATAGATCTGTTGTTCTTTGAAACTGGATTAATTGCTTTTGTTTCCAAGATTTCTTACAATCAAATTTAGACAAATCTACAAATTAAACTTTTAAAAAATTAATTTCACAGTTCATTTTCCTAATTTAAAACCAAATCAGGAATACTAAAACAATATATATAAATATACTTTATAATTTAGGGTGTCTCTATTTTGACAATGATGTTGTACTTCTTAATCATGTATTGTTTATGGAGGTCTTCAAATTGTATGTAGCATATCTGGAAGTTTAAATCTGCAAAGACACTGTATGTATATTTCAATTATTTGTGCAGGGAAGATGCTAGGACTAATGGAAATGCATGTTATACATTGCACCATTGTTCTACTTTTACTAGCTCTGCTAATGCCTTTTTCCCAAGGATACATTTTGGTCACTTTTATAGCTTCTCCAAAGATCTGGTTAGAACTTTTATTTTCTCTTTTTCCTTTTTTCCCCACCATTCAACAGATGATCACTCAGTTTATAATTACAGCATACGGAGACTCAGGGGAGGTTAGTAGTGCTGCAAAGATCTACCTTTTTTCAGATTCCCTGGGTGTGCACTGTCTTTCTACATGAGTTTCAAACATGTCTTGTCCATAGCTCCTCCTGTTGTTTATACTTTCACTTACCTGCACTGGTATTTGCAACTGCTACGAACTATTGGACACTATTTTTTTCTGTTTTTATTTCGAGTAAAACAACCATGTTTTCACAAAAACAGCTATTGGCAATTCTTCAAGTGTCCGTTAGTTGAATAGATACTGTGTCTGGGTTAGTATCAAATGTTTATATTGCTAACATTATTGCCACCTATTAAGTGTCCAATAAATAATAGCTGTCATATTTAACCATTACAAAAATGATTATCTTCAGTTTATCTCATTCCATGTCTTTAATAAAAAGCATTTTATAAAGGAATTCTTTATGTCCCCTAAATACAGAGTACTGCTTGAAAATGTTGGATAACCTTCATTAGGTTAGAAACCATTTTTATTCTATGCATTATTTGCTGGTGATTAATCTTCATATGATGAGATTGAGCCTGCTCCTTAATCCTGAATTACACACAAGGAACTGAGGACAGTTGGTTTTCATCTGGCATTAAAGGGCTTACATAAAATAGACCCAACTGGTCTTCACTATCTAATCCCCCATTACCATCCAACACAGATGGTATTCTCTAGGTAAAACATATTCCTCACCATGTTATACTTATTATTCTTTTACCCAGAATGGCTTCACTTAAGAATATCATAGTACTATAAACAGATACCCCCAAATTCAAGTGACATAATTCAACAAGTGTTTGCCTGGCAGATACTTTGTGATCAATGTAGTCATTCTCAGGGCGAGGGTAGAGGGGGAGGGCACAAGGGCATGGGAATACTTTGCTGCCCAAAGTCTCTAGACATAATTCAACAGAGACCCTGCAAATGATTGAATCTCTTCACTTGTCCTCAGCAACAAAATGGGAATAAGAAAGTGTACTTTGCAAGTCTATCACGAAGATTAAATAGGGAAAGCACTTTTCCGAAGACCCAGAGACAACATTCATTCTTTCTCCTCCTCTTCCCTACTGAACACCTGTAAGAAAGAAAATTCTACCTCCCATTTTGCTTTGTACTGTAATTACTTTTTTCTAACTTCTAAATTTTAAATGCTTGAGGCCAACAGCATATGTATTTTTATTGATGTGTCTGCTTAATCAGTTAGATGTTTCCAGTAGACTTTTAGCAACACTTGTTGCATGGAGAAATGGAGGAGAACTCACGATTCTCTAATACCGAAATGATTTTTCTCTATAATCTAAACTCTGCATTTAATCTAAAATTGGAATAGACATAAATCATTAAAGATTTTATTTTTAAAAAATCATATGAAATAAATGTATAACTAATTTTAACTTTATATTTTTCTTCCTGAAAACCTGGATTTTTTTATTTTTATGACTGAAAAAATGTTTCAATAAGCACAGGTCCTGGCATATAGTAGTTGCTTAATGCATATTTATGAATGAAGTCTGATCCATTTGCAGAGAAACTATACAAGTTCAGAGATATTAATTATATATCTACAAAAATATAAATTAGTACTGGCTTTTGCCAAGAGGGTTTTCTTAGAATGCTGTGAGAGAAATACTTCATAATCTTAAAGTTCTTAAGCCACATATGATCTGAAAATACTGGGTAACATTTGGACTTTGATATTTTTTTCTTGATATTTAACAGGTACTTACACAAAAAGGAAAATAAATCCTAAATATTTAACTTTCATAAATATTATTCCAATTTTTACAAGCTAGAGGCTTATTCAAGTGGCTAGCTTGTGGAAAGCACTTGGGTTCCATTCCTTACTCTATCAATAATTACATAATTTTTGTGTGAAAATATGAAAGTGCTTCACTATTCTGATTCAGCTGCCTTTTTAACACATGAAAAAATATGTAATCACATAAAATATGTAAAGTTTGTTGAAACGCAAGGTGTCAGTTACTTTTACTATACTATTGTTTCTACAAATTAGTTTCCTTCAGCAATCGTCAGGAATAGAATTGGATTAATATTAGAAGACTTTTTTCTGAAATGGAAAGAATGTATTATGGCAATGAGATTATTAGATCTAGGAAAACAATAAAAAATTCTCAACTACACAGCAATTTATACATACACTATTACTCAAAAGTGTGTTGGGAGAAAAATCTTATTCTACTAAATATATTCAGGAATATTTTAGGATAAGATACATGTTTTGACAAAACATTCATTTCCGAAATATGCATTTTTCTTATAAATTCCTTGCTTCTTGATATTCTAGGTGTCTACCAGTTTGTCACCAGATTTTTTTAACCTGTAAAAAAAAAGCTATAAATTTAAAAAAGAAATGAGACTGTGATTCCAAGACAAATACATCACAAAAGTATAAATAAGAAAGAAATGCATTATTTCAGCATAGGCAAGTATTCCTCTTAATTTATAGAACCATTTGTCCTGCTTGTAAAATTTCATTTTTTTTTTTTTTATGGAATAGAGAATTATTGCTGCTGTAAGATGTAACAAAATGGCTAAACGCTGGAGGGAAATATAACAAGGACATTGGGTTAAGAATATAATAATATTCAAAAGATTTCACTGGGAAGTTAGAAAACTTATCCTAGTTTTCTTTTAATAAATTGAGGTAGACTGTTCATTTAATGCTAAATAAATATAACAATCTGAATGCTGCCATGCACACTAATGTAATTTCTTTAAGTCTTACCAAATGGTCTGTACATAATGATAATTAAAGCCATTAATGAAATTCCATGACTTTTTTCCAGTTTTGAAATTCCTATCCATTTGTCTAATTTGAGCTAAATATTACATATTTCAATCACTTTGGCTTGCTACATAAAATTAAATGAAGATCAGATACTGAGGCAGAGGATGTAGACTCTAACAGTGCTGGATGCCTGCTCAATTTCATTCTGCCCACCTCTTTTTTTTTTTTTTCTTTTTTAAACTGTTTAAAACCCACTTCTAGTTTAGTAATGTGCCCAGCTAAACACTTCATTTCCCCCCCCACCCCACCCCCGTGATGCCCATTTAGATGTGGACTAAGTGACACTTTTCTGGCCAATAAGACGTTATAGGGCAGAACTCCCAAGAGAGCTATTTATTCCTAGATTAAAAGGGACACTCAGCTGTCATTTCCCTTTAACTTAGGCCCTTCTTTTTATCATTTGAAATACTTTTATGATGGTTAGAATGCAGATGTCATATTACACTGGGGGATGAAAGTCACGTTTCAAAGACTCAGATACCATAGGTAGATTATGTCTGAAGCTCTGAAGACATCTTCAGGCCACAACCGTAGTCCTGTATTTCTGGTTACATGAGGAAATCAAATCACTTTTACAATTCTTATTGTATACACGCATTTGTATATTCACACACACACACACACACACACACATCTGTTAGACACGATAAAAAAGGAAGGGGAGAGCAAGGGGAAGGGGAAGAAGGCAGTAAATTCATGTTGTTTAAAAAGAGTAAAGGAAAGATTGAAAAGTAGGTAGATAATTATAAATCTTACCTTCAGGCTCCGAAAAGGACTTCGAAAGTTTTAGTCCTGACATTATGATTACTTTCTACAGTGTAGACAGGCAGTAAAATAAGTCAAGCAAAGTCAACCCTCTTTTCTTTTTTTCTTTTTCTTTTTTTTTTTTTTTACCATTTATGGCCGGGACCAGGATTGACTCCACCACCTCCAGTGCATGGTGCTGGTGTCCCTACCTCTTGAGACCCAGGCACCGCCCCAAGTCAGTCCTCTGTTAAAAAGTCCTCTGAGGATCCTAACGCAACAATCTGTGCTTGGACAGGGGCGCTTGAAGACCATGTCTCCTTCCTAGGCACATTGCTATTTCAACACCTTTGGGGTTTTATTGTAAGGAGAAAGAATAATGAGTAGAAAACTGCCGCTCGATTGATGTAATATGCATCTCTCATAAAATGGAGTTGTTGTTGTTTATTTCTTTCTAGTATTCTCTGGAAAATTTTGGAGCAACTGCTTACTTTGATTCAGGCAGAGACTTTTCAATATATGTTTCACAGTTTTAGACTGATTTCATGTTTACCAAACCAAAATCAAGTTCCAAATTCAGATTAGGGCTATATCAGTGATCATGAAAATCTTGAAGAAGGGAAAGGTGACTCGTTTTTTTTTCCTCTCACATTCTGGCTGATGCAGACACGTTTATGTTCTCTCTGTCTCTCTAGGTTTGACTTTCCTTATCTACACTTTCACTGAAATTGAAACTAAGGTTTCAATCATTTGTGGTCTTTGTCTTTGAGGAAGTCTCAGTGTTAAGTTTCTATCTAATTTCTATTCATTTATGGTCCCTTTTAATACATTTTTTTTTTCTTGAGACAGGGTCTTGCTTTGTTGCCTGTTTGTTGGAGGTAGAGTGCAATGGCATCATCATAGCTCACTGCAAACTCAAATTCTTGGGTTTAAGCCAATCCTCCTGGCTCAGCCTCCTGAGTAGGTGGAACTGCAGGCACACACCACTATGTCTGGCAAATTTTTTCTGGATCTCACTATGTTGCTCAGACTAGCCTCTAACTCCTGGACTCAAGAGATCTTCCAGTCTTTTAGGATTATAGGAAGGAGCCACTTTTAAAATATATCTACAAGGCTAGGTGCCTGTGGCTCAGCAGCTAAGGGCGCCAGCAACATATATTGGAGCTGGCAGGTTCAAATCCAGCCCGGTCCTGTCAAACAACAATGCAACCAAAAAATAGCTGGGTGTTACAATGGGCACATGTAATCCCAGCTACTTGGGAGGCTGAGGCAAGAGAATCACTTGAGCCCAAGAGTTGGAGGTTTGCTGTGAGCTGTGATGCTACAGCACTCTATCAAGGGCGACATACTGAGAATCTGTCTCAAAAAACAAAAACAAAAACAAAAACAAAACCCTACAAATTCTGAAATTTCTCCTGGGAAGTAGATCCATTAGTAAAATGTATGCTGTTTTAAGTCATTGAGTTTTAAGTCATTGAGTTCTTAACACAGACTAGTTATTAAACATTCTAGTTTGTTTTGCCACCATAGTAATAGGAAGTTAGGGACATTACCATTTCCTTGACCATGAAGCTCACCTAATTTTCTGGTTCTTTATTTGTTAAAAAACAATTTTTTCTTACCAGAAACATTTTTATTAAATTAATCCAAAAGTAGGGTGGTGCCTCTGGCTCAAGGATAGGGCACCGGCTCCATATACTGGAGGTGGAGGGTTCAAACCCAGCCTCGGCCAAAAACTGCAACAACAACAGCAACAACAACAAAGTGTGTTTAAGGAGAAATGTGTATCCTTGGAATTAAAAAAAATCTGTTTAAAAGCTTGAAAATTAATAAAGAAGAACACAAGCTATCAACACCTAGTGTTTTTTTTTTGTTTCCATTGTTAGTTTTCAGCTACTTTTTTAATTTGAATAACGGTTATAGTTATTTATAGAAAATTTATAGTTTCTCTTCGACGTCCTGGGTCAGTTCAGTAAAGCTCTATTCTTTAAGAAATTTCCCATTTGTCAGAGGTTTTGAGTTATTAACATATGTTTTAACATTCAAGTATTTATTTTAAATTGTTTTTGTAATCATGTCCTTTTATCATGCGTTCCTCTTCATCTCGAGTGATTATTCTATTTTATCCAACTTTATAAAAACACACAAATTTGGCATTTTGTTCCTCTCTATAGAAACATTATAAGAAGATTGTTTCATTTCCTGTCTTTACAACATTAAGAAATCCACTGAGACTTATATTCTCTTTAAAATTAAAGATGTTTTTTATACTTTTTTTTCCAGTTGCAAATATCAAATATTTTCAATTATTCTTTCTATATCAGGCACTTTACTTAAAAATGAGAATATAAAAGGATAGAAAGTTATGGTGAAAAATTAGGATAAAGTTTTTAGAAGTTTAAGCTGTATTCTTTGGAGTGAGATGCTGAAATACAGTAGCAAGAGAGGTCACGGAATAAAGAATAATTAAAACCTTTAGACTTGAATGATTGATGAATATCCAAATTGATATGCATATTTTTCGGCCTTACAGTAGGAGTTGTCATAATGAAGGAGGCTTTAGTTCAATTTAACTCCTGATTGAATATGAGCAAATGATACATCAAAATATATTAATGCTAAAGGAGGGCTAGTGTGAATTTTAAAGAAGGAGTATTACATGAGGGTGAAAGAATGACAAAGCTTTGAAAAACACAGTTAGAAGAACATGTCATGACTCCTTTTAGTTTCATCGTCAATAATGTTAGGTGAGAGAAGGACCAGTTTCTACTTTTGGAGACAGCAGAAAAAGTAATTTTTAGGAGAAATCCAGGTTTCAGTTTGTAGAAGTAAAAAGTAGTTTATACAAATGGACTATCAGTAGAGTCTATCAAAGATCTTTAAAAATGCAGTGGAGTTGGATCATGTAATAAAATAGAAGAATGCAAAGCCAGATAACAATCATCAGGAACTGTAGTAAGGAGACATCTGGATGGGACACACCACTATGTCCTGCTTTTTTTCTTTTTCTTCTTCTGCTTCTTTTTTTTTTACTATTCACAGGAATCAACCACCACATGGGGCTAAATGAATCTGTGGGACTCAGGCACTATGACAGAGAGGGGTGCTGGTGAGATGAGTAGCTTGATGTGGCATGTGTCATAAACTCAGTGCCGTATAACTCTAGGCTGCTGCCACCACTGCTCCAGCCTAGACTGGCTGAGTCCTTTCTATTGTGGAGGGTAGGTCTCAGGAAATACAAAAGCAGTTCCTGCCAAGTGGGACTTCATGTTTGTGACTGCTTCCACCAGATGGAAAGGTACAGGCTGCATTAAATTGTCAGATTAAAATAGAGAGTTCAAGAATGAATTGGGATCTTAGTAAATAATTTATTCTTGCAATTACAGAATGTTGATATTTCAAGTCACTGGGAGCAAAGTGTCACTACAGTGTTTGGTTAGGTTGGTTGGCATTCTTTCTTTTTGCTTTAGAAGGCAAGGATGAAGTTTTTTTTTCTTTTTCTTCCTTTGTCTTTCTCTTCTCCCAGTAAGAGCAATGGATAGTAAAGGCCTTACATGAAATATCAGACAAAGACACTTCCTTCCCTGGTGATTCTTGTAGCTGGATATTCTCGTTAGCAGGCTTAGCGGCTATTACACTGTACGTTTTCAACATTAATATTCCCATTTTATCCCTTAAACGACCCTCTAAGAATGATATAAAAGTTATTTCTAGTACATTTTCATTTAAGGATAATGATCATTAATGACTTCAAAGCTGAGATTTCCTCAGCTCAGAAAGACTGAATATAGCTAAAGAAGATGAGCAGGGCTAGATATTAATGATAAATAGTGAAGATTAGCTTCTTTACTGAGTTCACCAAAGACATTGAGATGGCAATGTTTTAATAAAAATTTTTAAAAAAACATATAGCTTCCAAATAGTCCTAGGCCACCTATTGATTATAAACCATTTTTATGAAAAATCTATCAGTTGCCTCCAGTTGAAAACTAAATGTTGGAAAAAGCCGTAAATTTGATGGAAGTCTTGTCGGCGTCTCCCTTTGCACATTACATGTCTTTGTTGCTACATTGTGATCGACATATCCTCTCCCAGTCCATAATAACAAGGTACATCATAATTTCATTTTTGACTACTCTACTTTTAAATATTTATTCTTGCTTTAAATATGTCAAATTCCATAAAATTAATTTGAATACCCTTTGTTCCAAATAATTATTTTGTAATTTTTTGCTTTAGCATTTTTGTTAAATCTGAAAATTTCCTCCTTTTTTCTCTTGTTCTCAACTCTTTTTCTCTTGGCCATTATTATTTTATGGAAAAGCAAAAGATGAGTATTGGTCATTTTCTCCCATTTTGAAATTTTTCAATTTGCTTCCCCTGGTCATGCCTTCCTCAACCTCCCCACTTAGAACTACTGATGCTCTAGCACTGCAGTTTTGACTGATAGTACCACTCATTAGTTATTTGGCTGCCCTGGCTTACACTTAGATTAGAACTCCATGGATGAAGATGTGGTAGTCTATTCATAGTTTCTACTTCGCTTACATTGGTGGCTTTGTAAATAGAACTGGACTGTGTCTTAGAATTTTAGTTTCTCTTTAATATAGGTAAGTCTTGATTTTACTGTCTGGTTGTAGTTTTGCTATACCCCTCAGTCACATAATGTTTGGATCTATATTTGGTAACTATAAACTCTGGATATTGAGCTTCTTATCCTTGTTATAGAAAATGTGTTGCTTATCATTGTATAAATCATATGGATCTTAAATTATTTGGCTTCTGTTTCCAGATAAGTTTGATATATTTTTGTAACTAGTCATTACCCATATGTTTTTCTGTGTCTTCCATGATGTAGGTAATATGTTTTATTTTTAAAGTTCAGTGATGAATCAATTGACACATATTAAAATATGTTTTATTTTTTATAACTGTTAACCCAGCTGAAATAGTATGAGAATATATTTGAGTGTATTATAGGTGTACATCTTTTCGTAAAAGCATAGAGTGAGAGAAGGTCATACATGGCTGAAAAACTAGAAAATACCCTAATGTGAACACAAAGCATAAACAAAAGAAAGCTGACAAAGACTACAAGGCAAACAGACATAGGTTCAAAATTTCCCTTTTCTCTATACCTAATGAAAAAATAAAAAAACAAAGAGAAAAACAGGAAAGAATACACAAGTTAATCGATCTTGGAAGCAGGAAAACCTCTTATCAGATGGAAATTCACTGAGCACAGGAAGAAAATCAATGATTAAATATGTGAATGTTACTCTTCTCCTCAAGAAGCCCATTGGTGTGTAAGAAGTTGATGAGTGTAGCAGAAATTGGTGATTGTTACTACTATACACTTTACTTTTCCTTGCTTTTTGGTATAGAGATCTAAATGTCAGTTTGGAGCATAAGTACATAGGATAAAAGTTTGAATTTTCTAGTCTTTTGCAAAAAAGTTTTAGAAGTGATTTAGTTTTGATCAACGTGCTGTCGAATGAACAGCTGTGCGCAATTGTAAGTAAGCGTCCTTGAAGGAAGCATCCATAATCTCTCCCTCCTTTTTCTTCACTTCTGCTGGCTAGTGGACGTATTGGCTGAAGTTAAAATTTTCTTGAAACACAAAGTAGAATTTTGGGGAAAAGAAGAATCAAGTTAAAAAGGACTGGGTTCTTCAAAATCCTGGAGCTTCCATACAATCTTATATGACCCACAGAATTTAGTGATAAAGAATTTTCATGGAATGAAACATTAAAATTTCATTCCAAATTTTAATCTCATCCTTAGTGAACACTCCTGTCTTCCTCTCTTAATACTCATTCTTACCTTTCGTTCAATGGAATGTACCAGTATTGCAAGGTCCTAAGCAGAAGGGTCTATCTTATTTTCCTCCCTATCCAGGACAAGAGATAGACAATAGTTTACATAAACTCTTCAGCTCTAGAGACTCCAATTTATTCTCAAGAGGGTTTTGCCAAGTCCACAATCTCAAGATTGTGGATTAAGGGAATTCAGGATCACCCGGACTGATTCCTCCAGCGTGTCTGTTAGTGACAACATGCTCACTTTGAACACTGCAATTTCCCATCTCTCAATTAGTTCAGAAGGTAGAAAAAGGGGGGAATAACTTATTAGCAGCCTCACCCCTCCCTACAAGGTTAAGCAGAAAGAAAACTTTTCACTTCAAAATTTAGAGGGAAGGGGACATAGTGTGCTGAGAAAGCAGCTCAGCGACAAGGTGGAATATGAGTCTTGTTCAGGGCCTTTGTACCAGGATGCACATGTTATCAGAAAAAAGCCCAAGACATGCTGATGCATGTCATTCAGTTTTTCTCTGCACGAAGGCAGGTGCAAGCCATCTTAGAGTTATATCATTATTGTATCATCACAATACGTGTTGTTTTCTGGCACAAAAAAGAAAAAAAGATACAGCAGAAGGAATTAAAGAAAAGGAACAAGACAGAACATCCTGTATGGTTATTGGTGTACTGGGGAACACACAGAAAATATTCTGGAAAAATAGCCTCTGTTAGTATCAGCCTTTTGGGGGACAAAAGGGATATTCTCATCTCTCTTACTTGGTGGATATGGGATCAAATGAAATGTTTGAAAATGTTGTGTTCATCCTAAAGTGCTCATCCATATGGCAAGGAAGTCCCTGGGTTATGAACAAGGTGCGTTCTTTATGTTTGTTTTTATGTCAAATTTGTATATAAGTTGGAACAGGTACATTTACCTATTACCTGTAACAGCATCTGTTTGTAAGTGAATCATATGTCAGTTGGCTATAACTTGAGCACTGCCCTCATAGTATTTTAATTTCACTCTTTCATCTATTCTCTGGTCTAGAGAATTTCTATTTTTGAAAAAGTTCTCACCCATTTGTGTTCCTGTAAGATTTTTGCATTCTTCACATTAAATATTTCTATTAATTCTTTTGCATTTTAATTCTAGACTCACAAAATAGGGGAGTTACTTAGAACATTCTATAATCAAGAAAGTGACATTTTAAGGTCCACATAACCCTCAAGCTGCCATCATTTCCTTGTTTCTATCTGATTTCTTTTTTTAGTATCAAAATTTCTAATTACTGGACTCCACTTGTCATTAAAATGGCTTTCTCTCTGGAAGGACTTATTCATTCTATTTCCTATTATCTCTCCTAGATCTTCTTGAACTTATTTATTTTTCCATTAGCAGACTACTATCTCTATATCTCATTGGTTTTATTTCCTTCCACCAGTTTGATTACTTGCACCTCACTGTACTCAGAGAGCCACTGTAATCTTTTCAGGTCATTTGAAAGTCCCCTTTTTGTTTTCCTCCGATGATGTAGTTTTTATACACATAATGTTAATATCCTTGAAAGAAAAAGTCAAGTTGAATTTACCAATAAAAAAAGGGAGGCAAGAGTAGTCTTGATACATAAGGTGGCTTACAGACTCATAAATGGTATTTAAAGTCAAAATGATATAAATCAAATCTGATTTTCCTACAGAAATAATGACAAAAAATTTCTGACAGAGAGGCACAGCACTGAATTGTTAAGGAAATACACATATATTTTATACTTAATCCAGTATGAATAATTTTTAGAAGTCTGTATACTAATTTTTTCAAATTTATTAGTAGAACAAGCTTAACAGTCACGTGCAATTTTACCGACTACACATGCATATTACCTAGTATTGACTTAATAGTGGTCATATTTTGTCATAGTTAAAAATGTTATCTTAATAATTTCAGAAATTTATTTTTAAAAATTAAATAAATATGAATTTTTTTAGTTAGGTCACAGTGTTCTGAACCTTTCTTTTCTTCTGGTAAGTAATTATAATGGACTTGTCTCAGGAGACTTTCCTAGAACCATCTATAATATACCTGGAAAGAACTGAAAGAATATTGAGGCTTTTGAGCAAAGTGAATCCTTTGATAGGAAAATCAAAACATAGATTAGTATGAAATCATTTGTGTAGCTCTATGTGCTGATGAATTGATAATCTGCATATAACTGACCGAGGTTCATAAGTGCAATACTCAAGAACCAACCTACTCACTTACATTCCCTGAGGACAGACGTGTGTAGAAAATTTAAATAGGTTTCAAATGGAAATAGTCCTACACAGTTTTACCTTCTAACATCACTGTTATTCTCTTAGTTCATGACAAAATAGAACTCCAAGTTTCATTAAAGGCCTTTGTGTAAGAATAAATTAAGTGACCCCTTCATACATGTACCTTGATATATGGTGGGTGCTTAGTACTTGTTTATTAAACAAATGAACTAATGACATTTGGATAACAGAGCAACAAAATAAAAATTAAAATAAATGACTCTGCCTCTACAGATCTCCAAACAAGAACTGGAAGTGACAGCTAGACAACATTCAACCCCTTTTCCCACCTTAGTTTATTTGAGGCAGTTTTGTTTATTAGGCCTTCACAACACAGCTGGCATTGATCAAATAACCTGACTGCAGATTTACTCACAATTTGATCCTGTGAAGTTAGAGGCAACATAAATATTCTGCTAAGTTTTCTCTGAGATCTGCTGGCAAGTACCTTACAGGAGTTATGGTAATATAAAATTTTCTACCTTCATCATATTTATAGTAATGAGTGGCTTAATTGACTTTCCTACAGCAGAACTCTCTTCCTTTTGAATTAAAGTAAGAGTAAAGATGGGGATATTAAACTCTATTAATAGTTTAAGATGTAATAAATGACTCAACCAGAAATAGCTGACTCAGAGACAGACGAAGATATTTTAATTTCTCAACAATTCTTATGCAAGGACTGATTCCCCAAGTATAGAATCGGGGAACTGGGGCTCTGCATGAATTATGCCAAGGACCAATTCAGAGAGCCTGGGACAGTGGTCTGTATTTTTTAGCAACTTTTCCTGGTGGTTCCTATGCATTCTAAGTTTTGTCAATTTAGAAACTGTAAGGCAATGGTGGTTTCTCTTATTGATTAAAAATCTGCTTAATTAACTAGTATTATGCATTATCTTAAGTATTAGTCCTAGACAATGTATCCACATCAAGAGCTGACTAGACTCATAAATGAAATAATATAAATATAAAAATAATATAAATATAAACAGCAGTTGAAATTCTCATGTTATAGTGTTTTTAGAAAGGCAATGCTATTCATATTTATAAGGAAAAATAAAACAAGGTATAATATTTGTTAGTAGTAGCTACAAATACAAACTTTCCATTCATAATAGCTCCCTTTTGGTAAGTTCCCAGTATGTTCTAAAGCACTAAGCAAGGTATTCTTCCATTTACTAGAGGGTTTCAAAGAATGCATAAACTTTTTACAAAAGGAAAAACTGCACTAAAATGGTAACCATCAGTATATACCAATAAGAAAACATGAAAACAAGTCATGTTTGAACACCTTTTATAATTGTAGTAATCAAATGTGATTTGAGTATTACAATGTTAACGAAGTTTTTTCCTTTGTTAAAATTGGTTATACTTTTGGCAGCCTTCACCAGTATTACATGAGAGGTTTTAGTGTCCTTATTTTAAAAGAGAGATGATGTGTTAGAAAAACAGTGTGAATGATCTAAGATCACACCAATATTTAGCCCTTATGTTAAGTAAAATAAGTCAGGTACACAAAGATACAAACAACATCTTTTCACTCATATGTGGGGGCTAAAAATTTGGTCTGATAGAAGTAGCAGGTATACCGGAAATAGTTTTTACTGGAGCCTGGGAAGTGAGCCGGGGATGATTGAAACACTTTGGTTAATGAATACAAAATTACAATGAGAAAAGAGGAATACATTTTTGTGTGCTACAGAACTAAACGTTGACTGAAGTTAACAGCAAAATATTATAAATTTTCAAAAAGAAGAAGAGAGAAATTTGAATGTTCCCCAAACATCAATGTTTAAGGTAATGGATATATTAATTACCCTGATCTGATAACAGTGCAATATTTCAATATATACACAATGGTGTATACAAAGGCTACTGACTTGTGTACATTGATTTTATATCCTGAGACGTTACTGTATTTTCTGATCAATTCCAGGAGTCTTGTGGTTGAATTTTAGGGGTTTTATAAGTATAAGATCATGTCATCAGCAAAAAGGTAGAGTTTCACCTCCCGTGCTCCCACTTGGATGCCCTTTAAAGGCCATAGTGCTCAAAACATCATGATATTGGCACAAAAATAGAGACATAGACATCTGGAACAGTGTAGAAAACCAGAAGATTAACATTTTACAGCCACCTAATTTTGATAAACCAAACAACAATATATACTAAGGGAAATAACCCCTATTCAAAAATTATGCTAGGATAACTGGATATCCACAAGAAAAAGACTGAAACTGGACCCACACCTTTCTCCATTCACAAAAATTGATTCAAGATGGATAAAAGACTAAAATTTAAGGAATGAAATGATAAAAATCCTCAAAGAAAGCATAGGAAAAACACTTGAAGATATCAGCCTGGGGAAAGACTTTATGAAGAAGACTTCCATGGCAATTGCAACAACAAAAATAAACAAATGGACCTTAATTAAACTGAAAAGTTTCTGTACAGCTAAGAAGACAACAATCAAAGCAAATAGACAACCTACACAATGGAAAAGAATATTTGCATATTTTGAATCAGAACAAAGCTTAATAATTAGGTTCTACAATGAACTCAAATTAATCAACATGAAAAAAGCCAACAAGCTGTGGTATATGTATACCATGGAATACTAGTCAGCCATAAAAAGAGATGGAGACTTAACATCTTTTGTATTAATCTGTATGGAAGTGGAACACACTCTTCTTAGTAAAGCATCACTAGAATTAAGAAGCAAGAATCCTATGTACTCAATTCTGATATGAGGACAATTAATGACCTAGTTCACAGTGGGGTGGGGGCAGTAGAGGAAGAAAGAGGGGAGCAGGGGAGTGGGGGTCAAAGTGTGTAACACACATTTTGGGGGCAGGATACAATTATAAGAGGCACTTTATGTAACAAATGGAACCAAGGTAACCTGCTTCTTTGTATCTTCAATGATTCCCCAACAATAAAAATAATAAAAAATAAATAAATGGGAACTGCACTGGGACCCGCCATCAGCACCCACCTGGATCTCCATAAGAGCTGTGCCAGACCTGTGATTGGTGCCCTCCTGGACCTCTGGAAGAGCTGTGCTGTGATCTGCGGTTGGCACCTGCCCAGACCTCCGGAAGAGCTGTGCCGGAACCCATGATCAGCACCCTCCTGGACCTCGGTAAGAGCTACGCTGGGACCTGCTACCCCACCTGCTGTACCTCCCCATCCCCTGACCAGGAATTCTGGGAGCTGTGAAACCCCACTTCCTCCTTCCTGTACCCTCCCTGCCTCCACACTGGCCCACTCATTTGGCTGTGTGCCCTCTGGAGCCCTCCCTCCCTCTGCATGGAGCCCTTCTCCTGGCCAGAGACTGCAGGAGCCTTGGACCCTCTGTGCCAAAGTCATTGGGTGCCAGGCACTCCCAGAACAATGTGCACCACCCCCCACCCTGTTGCTGGATCTCAGGGCATCACACACCAGAGGTGCTCCCACAACCAGAACTACCTGGCTGGGGCAGACCCAGAAGAACTACACAGGGTCACTCCCTACAAAGATACAGCAACAATAGAGTGATCCCCCTAGGGTCTAATCTCAGAGAGACACCACCGCAACTCTGAGGATGGCCAGAGGCAATCGTGTAAAACAATCATGAGATGAAATCAAAGGAAAAACTCTAACAATATGAATAATCAGAGTAGATCAACTCTCCCAAGGAACAATGGGGCAGACACAGCACAAGATCCCATGCACAAATAGCTGAGATGTCAGAAATCAAATTCAGAATCTGGATAGCAAATAAGACCGAATTAGAATTCCAATCAGTAACTAAAAAGATGTCTTAAGAATTCAATGAAGTCAAAGACCAAATGACCGAAGATTTTGACACATTGAGACAAGAAGTTTCAGCCCTCAAAGATCTGAGAAACAGTGTAGAATCCCTCAGTAACAGAATGGAGCAAGCAGAAGAAAGGGTTTCTCACATCGAAGACAAAGCTTTCAAACGCTCCCAAACTCTCAAAGAGGAGGAGGAGAAATGCAGGGCAAAAACAGAACACTCTCTCAGAGAGCTCTGGGATAAATTGAAGAAAACCAATATTCGTCTTATAGGGATCCCAGAAAGTGATGAAGTGGCTTCACAAGGCACAGAGTCTCTTCTCCATGAGATTATGAAAGGGAACTTTCCAGACCTGCCAAGAAATTCTGAATTTCAGATAGCTGACAGTTTCAGAACTCCAGCATGACTCAACCTGAATAAGACATCCCCCAGACACATCATTATCAATTTCACCAAAGTTAATATGAAGGAGAAAATTCTGAAAGCGCCCAGACAAAAGAAAACCGTTACCTACAAGGGGAAGAATATTAGAATAACTGCAGATCTCTCTGCTGAAACCTTTCAAGCTAGAAGAGGATGGTCTTCAACTTTTAATCTCTTTAAACAAAATAACTTTCAACACAGGATCCTGTACCCAGATACACTGAGTTTCATTTATGATGGAGAAATTAAATACTTTAATGACATTCACATGTTGAAGAAATTTGGCACAACTAAACCAGCTCTCCAGGATATTCTCAGACCCACCCCCCATAAAGACCAGCATAATCCTCTACCACAAAAGTAAACCCACCAAAAAAAATTTTAATCAAATCCCAACTTCCACAGTCACAAAAGGATTAAAAATGTACACCGGACTCTCGAAAGGCTTACCAATATTCTCAATTAATGTGAATGGTTTAAATTGTCCTCTAAAGAGGCACAGGTTGGCTGACTGGATACAAAAACTCAAGCCAGATATCTGCTGCATATAAGAATCTCATCTAACATTAAAAGACAAATATAGACTCAGGGTGAAAGGATGGTCATCTACACTCCAGGCAAATGGAAAGCAGAAAAAAGCAGGCATTGCAATCATATTCGCAGATACAATAGGCTTTAAACCAATCAAAATAAGGAAGGATAAGGATGGACACTTCAAATTTGTTAAAGGTAATACTCAATATGATGAGATTTCAATTATTAATATTTATGCACCCAAACAGAATGCACCTCAATTTATAAGAGAAACTCTAACAGACATGAGCAACTTGATCTCCTCCAGTTCCATAGTAGTTGGAGATTTTACCACCCCTTTAGCAGTGCTGGATAAATCCTGCAAAAAGAAGCTAAGCAAAGAAATCTTAGATTTAAACTTAACCGTTCAACATCTAGACTTAACAGACATCTACAGAACATTTTATCTCAACAAAACTGAATACACATTCTTCTCATCAGCCCACAAAAGATACTCCAAAATTGACCATATCCTGCACCACAAATCTAACCTCAGCAAATTTAAAAAATAGAAATTATTCCTTGCATCTTCACAGACCATCATGGAATAAAAGTTGAACTCAATAACAACAGGAATCTGCATACCCATACAAGAACATGGAAGCTCAGTAACCTTATGCTGAAGGATAGATAGGTTATAGATGAGATTAAGAAGGAAATCACCAATTTTTTGGAACAAAACAGAAAGCAAGACACGAATTATCAGAAACTCTGGGATACTTCAAAGGCAGTCCTAAGAGGAAAATTTATAGCACTACAAGCCTTCTTCAAGAAAACGGAAAGAGAGGAAGTTAATAAGTTAATGGGAAATGTCAAGCAACTGGAGAAGGAAGAACATTCTAACCCCAAACCCAGCAGAAGAAAAGAAATAACCAAAATCAGAGCAGAATTAAATGAAATTGAAAATAAAAGAATTATACAGCAGATCAATAAATTCAAACATTGATTTTTTGAAAAGGTCAACAAAATAGATAAACCTTTGGCCAACCCAACCAGGAAAAAAAGAGTAAAGTCTTTAATTTTATCAATCAGAAATGTTAACGATGAAATAATAACAGACCCCTCAGAAATTCAAAAACTACTTAACAAATATTGCAAGAAACTTTGCGCTCAGAAATATGAAAATATGAAAGAAATTGACCAATACCTGGAAGTACACCACATACCAAGACTTAGCCAGAACGACATGGAAATGTTAAACAGGCCTGTATCAAGTTCTGAAATAGTATCAACTATACAAATGTTTCTTCCTAAAAAGAAAAGCCCAGGTCCAGATGCCTTTACATCAGAATTCTACCAAACCCTTAACGAAGAACTAGGACCTATATTACTAAACCTCTTCAAAAATATAGAAAAAGAAGGAATACTACCCAACATATTCTACAAAGCAAACATCACCTTGATCCCTAAACCAGGGAAAGACCCAACAAGAAAAGAAAATGATAGACCAATATCACTAATGAATATTGATGCAAAAATACTCAATAACATCCTAACAAACAGAATCCAACAGCACATCAAAAAAATTATACATCAGGTCCAAGTGGGCTCTCAAGGCTGGTTCAATATACATAAATCTATAAATGTAATTCAGCACATAAACAAACTAAAAAATAAAGACCATGTGATTCTCTCAATTGATGCAGAAAAGCTTTTGATAATATCCAGCATCCCTTCATGATGAGAACACATAAGAAAATAAATTGGTATGGAAGGGACATTTCTTAAACTAATAGAGGCCATCTACAGCAACCCCATAGCCAATATTGTATTGAATGGAGTTAAACTGAAATCATTTCCACTTAGATCAGGAACCGGGCAAGGTTGCCCATTGTCTCTATTCCTCTTTAACATTGTAATGGAAGTTTTAGCCATTGCAATTAGGGAAGAAAAGGTGATTAAGGGCATTCCCATAGGGTCAGAAGAGATCAAACTTTCACTCTTCACAGACGACATGATCGTATATCTGGAAAACACTAGGTATTCTATTACAAAACTGTTACAAGTGATCCAGGAATACAGCAATGTCTCAGGCTACAAAATCAACACACATAAATCTGTAGCCTTTACATATACCAACAATAGCCAAGCTGAAAAAACAGCCAAGGACTCTATTCCTTTCACACTAGTGCCAAAGAAGTTGAAATATTTGGGAGTTTATCTAACAAAGGACGTGAAAGATCTCTATAAAGAGAACTATGAAACTTTAAGAAAAGAAATAGCTGAAGATGTTAACAAATGGAAAAACATACCATGCTCATGGCTGGGAAGAATCTACATCGTTAAAATGTCTATATTACCCAAATATATATATAAAGCAATATATAATTTTAATGCAATTCCTATCAAAGCTCCATTGTCATATTTTAAAGATCTTGAAAAAATAACTTCATTTTATATGGAATCAGAAAAAACCTTGAATAGCCAAAACATTACTCAGCAATAAAAACAAAGCAGGAGGAATCATGCTACGAGACCTGAGACTGTCCTATAAATCCATAGTGATCAAAACAGCATGGTACTGGCACAAAAACAGAGAAGTCAAAGTCTGGAACAGAATAGAGAACCAAGAGAAGAATAACTTACCATTATTTGATCTTTGACAAGCCAATAAAAACATTCAGTGGGGAAAAGATTCCCTATTTAACAAACGGTGTGGGGTGAACTGGCTGGTGATCTGTAAAAGACTGAAACTGGACCCACACCTTTCACCATTAACTAAGATAGACTCTCACTGGATAAAAGATTTAAACTTAAGGCAGGAAACTATAAAAATACTTGAAGAAAGTGCAGGGAAAATTCTTGAAGGAATCGGCCTGGGTGAATATTTAATGAGGAGTACTCCCCAGGCATTCGAAGTAGTATCAAAAATACACCACTGGGAGCTGACCAAACTAAAAAGCTTCTGCACAGCCAAGAACATAGTAAATAAAGCAAGCAGACAGACCTCAGAATGGGAGAAAATATTTGCAGGTTATACCTCCAATAAAGGTTTAATAACAAGAAACCACAGAGAACTCAAACGTATTAGCAAGAAAAGAACAAGTGATCCCATCTCAGGGTGGGCATAGGACTTGAAGAGAAACTTCTCTAAAGAAGACAGATGTACAATCTACAGACACATGAAAAAAATCTCATCATCAAAACTACTTTGAGATATCACCTAACCCCAGTAAGAGTAGCCCACATAACAAAATCCCAAAACCAGAGATGTTGGTGTGGATGTGGAGAAAAGGTCACACTTCTACACTGCTGGTGGGAATGCACACTAATATGTTCCTTCTGGAAGGATGTTTTGAGAACCTTCTGGAAGGATGTTTGGAGAACCTGTATGTTAGAGACCTAAAAATAGACCTGCCATTCGATCCTATAATTCCTTTACTAGGTTTATACCCAGAAGACCAAAAATCACAATATAACAAAGACATCTGTATCAGAATTTTTATTACAGCCCAATTCATAATTGCTAAGTCATGGAAGAAGCACAAGTGCCCATCGACGCACAAATGGACTAGCAAATTGTGGTACATGTACGCTATGGAATATTATACAGCCTTAAAGAAGATGGAGACTTTCATGTTTACATGGATGGAGTTGGAACATATTCTTCTTAGCAAAGTATCTCAGGAAGGAAGAAAAAGTATCCAATGTGTTAGCCCTACTATGAAGTAAATTATAGTTTTCACATGAAGGCCATAACCCAACTATAGCACAAGACTATGAGGAAAGGGTCAAGGATGGGGAAGGGTGGGGGGAGGTGAGGGTGGAGGAAGGGCAATGGGTGGGGCCACACCTATGGTGCATCTTAGAATGGGTACAGGCAAAACTACTAAAGGCAGAATACAAATGTCTACATACAATAACTATGAAAATGCCATGAAGGCTACCTTGAACAGTTTGATGAGAATATTTCAGATTGCATATGAAACCAGCACATTGTACCCCTTGATTGCACTAATGTACACAGCTATGATTTAACAATAAAAAAAAAAAAAAAGAATATCCTGCCTGGGAAGAATCAACATCATTAAAATGTCTATACTTCCCAAGGCAATCTACAGATTCAATGCAATCCCCATTAAAATACCAACATCATACTTTGAAAATTTGGAAAAAAATAATTATTCATTTTATATGGAACCATAAAAAAACCCATATAGCAAGGCAATTCTTAATAATAAAAACAAAGCCAGGGGCTTCACCCTACCAGACTTTAGGCTATACTACAAAGCCATAATGATCAAAACAGCATGGTATTGGCACAAAAACAGAGACATAGATATTTAGAACCGAATAGAAAACCAGGAGATGAAACTAATATCTCACAGCCACCTGATCTTTGATAAACCAAACAAGAACATACACTGGGGAAAAGAATCCCTATTCAATGAATGGGAGAACTGGATAACTACACGTAAAAGGCTGAAACTGGACCTGCACCTTTCACCACTTACAAAAATTGATTCACAATGGATAAAATATTTTAATCTAAGGCATGAAACAGTAAAAAAAATTCTAGAAGAAAGTGTGGGGAAAATACTTGAAGATATTAGCCTGGGGCAAGATTTTATGAAGAAGACTTCAGTGGCAATTGCAACAGCAACAAAAATTAACAAATGGGGCTTGATTAAGCTGAATCTCTTCTGTACAGCTAAGGCAACAACCAAAGCAAATGGACAATCTTCAGAATGGGAAAAGATATTTGCACATTATAAATCTGCAAAAGCTTGATATCAAAATCTTGATAACTAGGATCTACAGAGAACTCAAATTAATCAACAAAAAAAGAGTCAACAATCTCATCTATCACTGGGCAAGAGACATTAATAGAACCTCGTCTGCAGAAGACAGAGGAATGGCTAACAAACACAGGAAAAAATGCTCATCAGAGAAATGCATACCTAATCATCAGAGAAATGCAAATCAAAAACACCCTGAGATATCACCTAACCCAGTGAGAATGGTCCACATCATAAAGTCTCAAAGCTGCAGATGCTGGCATGGATGTGGAGAGAAGGGAACATTTTTACACCTCTGGTAGGACTGCAAACTAATACAACCTTTCTGAAAAGAAGGAAGTATGGAGACTCCTCAAAGACCTCAAATTAGACCTCCCATTTGGTCCTGCAATCCCATTACTGGGGATCTATCCAGAAGAAAAAAAATCATTTTATCATAAGGACATTTGCACTAGACTGTTTATCGCAGCTCAATTTATAATCATCAAAATGTGAAAACAGCCTAAATGCCCACCAAACCAGGAATGGATTAACAAGCTGTGGTATATGTATACCATGGAATACTATTCAACCATTAAAAGAGATGGATACTTTACATTTTTTGTATTGACCTGGATGGAGGTGGAACATATTCTTCTTAATAAAGCATCAAGAATAGAGAAACAAGAATCCAATGTACTCAATTATAATATGAAGACAGTAGATGACCTAATACATGATGGGGGGGTAGGGAAATGAGGGAGCAGGGAGAGGGGTGGAGAGAGAGGGAGGTGGGGGTCATGGTGTATGGCACACCTCTTGGGGGCGGGACTCAATTATAAGAGGGACTTTATCTAACAAATGCAATCTGTGTAACCTAATTCTCACAGCTACCTGATTTTTGATAAACCAAACAAGAACATACACTGGGGGGGGAAATGTCATTTGTATTTTTTAAAAAAATCAATCACTTGAGACTTAATCAGAATCAGTTCTTCTAGCACTGGGAGGAAGATTGCTTAAGCTCAGGAGTTACATGATTCAGTGAGCTACCACTGTGCCTGGTGACAGCCTGGTGTCACCAGCCTGGTGACAAAGCAAGACCCTGTCTCTAAAAAAAAGCAAAAATGAAGTTAAATGTTCACTTCAGCAGAGCAAATAGTATCCTCAATGAATCCCAAACAATAAAAAATATAATAATAAGAATACTCTATGTTCAAGAAACTATTAATAGAGGAAAGATTGAATATGTGAAATAGATGCATAAAATAATTTTAAGACATGAAAACTGCAAGGTCTAAGATTAAAAAAAAAACAAGTAGGATTAATGGCACATAAAACATTGAAGAAAAGAAATTAATGCATTTAAAGACACAGGAACAGAAACTATCCACAATGACACATGAAAAGAGAAAGGAATGAAAAAATGATAAGCAAAGCATCAGTCGGCTATGAGAAAATTTCAAGGGGCCTAATCAATATATAGGAGACACCAGTGAGAGAGGGGACAGAAAAAATATTTAAAGAAATAACGGTCAAATATATTCCAAATATAAAAACTGGAAGCCCACAGATTCAAAAAGCTCAATGAACTCCAAGCATAAGAAACAGAAAAAATAATAATAATAAGTACACCAAGGTGCATAATAATCAAATTACACAAACCAGTAAAAAATAAAATACAGTAGAACTTCCATAATTGACCACCTTCTAAAGTTGACCTAAAGTTTATAAACTGGACATGGACCACATGTACGTATCAGTGCAACAGGCCCTGCTCCTTATGTTGACCACCTACATATGTTGATAAGTTTGTTACATCCCTTGGGTGGTCAACTTACAGAGATTCTACTGTTTGTTTGTTTGTTTGTTTTTAGATAGTCCTGTCATAGCTCACAGCAACCTCAATCTCTTGGGCTCAAGTGTTTCTCTTGCCTTAGCCTCCCTAATAGCTGGGACTAAAGGCACCGGCCACAACGCCCAGCTTTTTCTTGTTTTGTTTTGTTTAGCTGGCCCAGGCTGGGATCAAACCCACCAGCCCTGGAGCATGTGGCCAGCACCCTAACCACTAAGCTACAGGTGCTCAGCTGGTTCTACTGTATTTTAAATGCAGCCAGAGGGAAAGAAAATATTAAATACAAAGGAACAAAAATAAGACAGTGGAGAAACAT